>LPNX010142574.1:0-26886 GCA_001517045.1 Pseudotsuga menziesii
AGTATAAAAGACAAGCCCAACAAGACACCAAGACAAAAAGAGTAATGCACTAATGGCAAAACAAAAAGGAAGAATGACTAAAACTACTTTCAAAGAAAAATTAATGAAAAAGCGGTCTCTGGTCACAAAAGAAGCATCCAACAGACAACATCAGACCCAAGGAAGACCCAACCACACTCACAACCCACCCAGCAACTTCCCCCAACATCAAACTCACCAAAAGGGAGGATCTACGCGACTGTATAAAGAACAGTTACGTATGTACGCGACTTTAGGCCCAAAACCCGCATGGGAAGGAACATGTACGTGACTTTTGGCCAAAAACCCGCATGGGAAGGCCCATATACGCGACTTTTGGCCAAAAACCTACGTGGAAAAAAGGATTTTAGTGTAAAATCTACGTGTATACATGAATTTTGGCCAAAAATCCGCGTATGTGAAAAACTTTTGGCCAAAAACCCGCGTATATAGAGAAGGCAGTGGTAAAAAGCAGGCCAAGGATCAAACCAATAAAGGGGAGTGTCAATGGATGAACATGCTATAAAATGCAACCCAGAAACAAAGAGAAACAGAGAGCAAGTCAATAATATCAATCCCATTGTGCCCCCTACCCCAAATAAAAACAAGGGACATCCCCAGCGGAGTCACCAATTCTGTTACGGAGAGAAATTCCTATGGCTTGGGGTACCATAACAAACAGCTAGACTCCAGAAATCAATCTTTCCCAATATGCAATAGAAATAAAACAATCTAACACTAAAGGATCAAACCTCGTACCTTATTCCGGACGGTTGAAATAGATCCCCGTTGAGCTTTCCAATCTTCAGCTTGAATTGTTATAGCACGTCCTCAACAACAAGTAAACAATACAAGCATACTATATTTCATGGTGTTAGATCTATTCTAGCATATATACTCAATAATGTATAAGCATTTGACATATTCCAATGGATGCAACATTCATTCAAATACACATTACTGGACAGGAAAAGATATTTCTATTAATATGAATCAGAGATTACAAGTGACAACCTCTAACGGTACGTCTGCGAACCAGAGAAACTGAATCCCCCACTTGGGCCTCCACCACCTCAATCCTCCTTCACTCCGATAGCAAGCTCACTAACAAAGGCAAGCTTGGGAAGAACACAATAGTGCTCCAAAGGGACAAAGGGATGCAGACTCAAGTATAGTTCTGGCAACAATGGACTATAGTTTCGATACTCTCAATTCTCTCTTATGCTTTCAATGTCTCAATGGTTCCTTATATAGCTTTTCAAAGTGATACTAAAAGGTCGAATCCGTGCGATCTCAAGGCATATGGAAGGCCAGGAGTCATATGAGTCGGATTCAAGTCAAGGAATGCTCCAACAGTTTTGGACTATGCACACATCCCGATGTACGTGACTATATAGGGAATATCCGCGTATGTACGCGCTTATCAGGGAAAAGGCCGCGTATATCATTTTTCTAATGTTTTTCAGGATGGTCAATGATACATCAAAAGACAACAAATGGTCCATAGGGGATAATGAGTCTGCAGCGGGACAGGGGAAGGCCATACAATGTGTGATTCACCTAGTGTGGTGAAATCCGCTATAACACTTGTTTCTACTTTCTGTTTTATTTTTCCACTTTCCATCATATTAGCTTCCACTTCTAAAGCATCTTCAAACATGGCAGGAAGACTTGCTAATTTTCTCTCTCTCAATAATAATGCAAAGTCATCATCAAAGGCATCAACATAATGGAGTTTTGTAGATCCTACAAGGGGTTTAATATCAGTAGGAATAGAGTTATACACCCTCGTAAATCAACTAGAAAAATCATGTACAAATTCAAGACCTCATTTCTTCTTGAGATTATTATATTGGGAAAGCACTTGCAAAGGAATTGTCTTATCACCCCATCTTTCTAAAAATAAATTTTGGAAAGCCTCAAATGTGGCAATGGACCTAGTAGGTAGATCACTAAACCATTTCTTTGCCTCTCCTGAAAAAAATAGTACAAACAACCTCATCTTAATATCATCTTCATCAACCAGCTCCAAGTCCACATAATCATCAAATCTATCAACATGTTGTCTTGCTATGAAATTTCCATCTCCATCATAGAAGGGAATTTTCTAGGCATAATTTTGAGGAAGTTCATGTAGTACAATAGGTAAGGCCAATGGAGAAAACCTATCATCCATTTGTCTAGGTGGATTTGGAACAAGAGGAGGAGCTTGAAAGGCTGGAGGGGTTTGAACAGTTGGTGGGATATAAGGATGAAAAATTTGAACAACAGGGTTTCTTTCTTCAGGTTTCAGAGAGTTTTGAAGATTATTCCAAGGAGAGTCAAGTAAATATGATTCTAACCTACTGGGATTAATTTTTGTTTCCATTAAATCAGATTTAAATTTTGTTTTCAACAAGGATCTTTCAAAATTTGTTTCTCTCCCAAACTCCTGCATGTTATGAAATTCTTGAGAAGATGATGCACTGAATTGAGAAATATGTATTTGTTCTTTTCCCTTACTTCTAAGCAATCTTTCTGTGTTGATGTATTTGTAACTTCGGAATGTATTCATCCCTATATCTTATGTATTGTAACCCGATGTTTATTCTGAGATGTGTCTGTAATGTATTTGAGTCATATCATGCCCCGATGTTCCTATCAGGAGTTTCTATAATGTAAACAAGTCATTTCAAGTCATTGTGGGTAACCCTCATATTTGTCAAGGGTTAAATTCCCCGCAGTTGTGGGGCCCTAGGGTTATTAGACTATCCTAGAGAATTCAACCCTAGGTGAGTCATTGTAAGATGGGGCAATAGTTCCCACCATTGTGTTAAGGATAAACCTCCTTGTTGGTCGAAGGAGGAAAAGTCCCCACAAGTTGTGGGGCACTAGGGTTATTAGACACTCCTAGAGATGTCGGCTCTAGTAAGTAATTGTTAAATGAGGTCAACATGTTGGAGTGGGTTTCAAGTGAACGAAATAATATAAATAGAGAGTGAGCCTCTCTATTTATCACACACGCACTCACTCATTGGGGTGCATGAGTGAGAGGAGAAGTTGTTGGGACAAGAGAGAGACTACTACTATCGGGAGATCATCTTTATGTTTTTGGGTTTTACTTTTGGTGCTGATTTTATCTCTGAGGAAGTTGTGGGGTTTTCTCCATTTATGGTTTCCCCGAGGATAAACACTATGTTCATTGTCTCTTGGGTTTGATTGTTGTGCTTGTTATTCTCTCAGTTAAATATCCTAATGTATTGCTAGCTTGAATGATAAAAATCTAACATGGTATCAGAGATAACCTGAGAAGAAGACATTGTGGAGTTGTAGAATCTAGGGATTCTTACTTTTTGGGTCTCTCTCCACAATCCATCAGCACAAGTATGCTAGGATGACTCTCCATTGAAGGGTGCATCTTTCTGTCGAAGCGGAATTCGATTCTGGGCATTTTCGGTTTTTGATGCAGGAAATTAGGGCTTCTTACAGAAAAGGAATTTTTGAGTGAGCCCAGCATAGGACTTCTCTCCTCATCAAAATTAAATTTTAGAGACCTGGATCAAGATTTTTGGTTGGGTGAAACTCCGGGAAAGTCAAACTCTAGATTGACCCCAAGCTAGAAAAAACTTAAAATACTAAAACTGATACGTTTTGGTACATTTGCTATATCTCGTGATTGGTGAAGGATCAGGAGCTGAAAATTGCATAAGTCGAATATACAATCTTGATGTGAACTTTATCCAAAATTAATCCTTATATTTACTATATTCTGGGAGATATGATCCCTCCACGTTAGGGTTCCAGCCTCTTCCATAATTCATCCCTAAACAGGACACCTGGGGATAATTTCTATATCTTGGGTTAAAAATGTCCAAATTAAATTTACAAATATGTTCCAAAAATGGAATGGACTTTAATTTCTGTGGTCCAAATTTCAGACCCAAAATATGAAACAGTGACATGTGGCAGTCCGTACAACTTCGCTATTCTGAATAGTCCTGTAACAGGTCACCTTGGGAAAATGATCATAAGTCCCAATTGGTGAAACCTACGGTGTTGAAAAAGGGACAGGTGAGGATACCTCAGTCTAGAGTTTTAGAAATAGAGGAGTAGTAATTTCAAAGATACTATAGAATTAGTAGCAGGCATTTCTGTAGAAGAAATTGGTAAACTAGGGATTCCTATTCTGGGAGCTTCCCCCCACTTTTTTCAGAAAAGGAGTACATCAGACAGCTTACCTTGAAGAGATATATCTTTCTATCCAAACAGATCTGAAATATTCCAAGTTTTGAAAATTAGGGTTTCTCTAAGAAACCCTAGATCAGCCAGCTCCGGAACCAGGACGGACACCTAAAATCAGTAAGATCTAATATTTTGCTATTTTCATTTGAGGTTCTCATTTCAAAGTGATATATCACATCAGCTTGATGATAATCTTGGTAAAGTTGAAAACTTCCAAGCATGATAGTATATGATCTCAATGAAGAAAATGAATTAGACACCTACATGAGTAGAGAGGTTCCAGTACCAAAGGGAGATAAGGCTCAAATCCTTACACAAGAAGAACTTGGTCAAGGCCAAGAATATCATTGTTGATTCAATCACAGATCAACTTGTATCACAAGTGTCTTCCCTAAAGACACCGAAGATGTTTGATTCCTTGATAGTTATTTTAAGGGAAGAACATAAATCAGAAGATGGCTTTGAGAAAACAGTTGAAGAATGTGAAGATCCAAAATGCAGAACAACTTGAAGCAGTAGAAGAAGAAGTGGTGATAGACACCTTGAATGGCCTCCCAGGATCATGGGATTCACTCATTCAAGGAATGTGTGCCAAAAGGAAGTGATTACTTTCAAAAAGAAGATGGGAAGATCAATCTCTCACCATCCAAAGAAGATCCCTCAAGCGATGAGGAATATGAAGAACTCAACTCTTGAAGAACCTCTTTTCCATCTTATCATTTGGATAAGAAACGATGCTATTATGAATGAAGAAGACGATGAAGCTGAAGGCTCAAGAAGGAATCTACCCATGAAACAAATAAAGATAAGTATTCAATTGTCATTTTATGATATTGTTTTGTTATGCATTTGTTTATATTTAGTTAATGTATTATGCATGATAGAATGCTTGCATTAATGACAGTATACTACTAATATGCATGTGATGGGTAAGTAGCTCATGGTGCTATACAACTCTCCATTGCTGCTTATCTAGAATGAAAACTCTATGCTGACATATTGGATTAGTGCACAATCTCAATGCTGTCCTAGTAGAGATGGAAGGTATCTAGAAAGTTTCCATGAGATGTGGATGAATGTTGTATTGGCTAAAACAGTTGCATGATCATATATTTATGCATAAGAATTTTTCATTATGAATATACCTTATGAAATGTTTCTAACCATACAACTGCATTTGACTTGTAGGAAATATCGAGTACAATCACCTGCAAGCAAAGAAGGATGAGACTTGTTCCGAAGAACAAGTGACGACAAGATGAAGAATAATATGACTAATGCAACGACATCATTAATGCAGAACCTTCCAGCCATGAAGAAGTAACCAAGAAGAAAGGAAAGACCAGTTCAAGAAAAATGATGTCTAGGATGAAATATCGATACTAAAGAGAAGTTCGTAGTTCCATCATGCAGTAGATGGAAACATCATGGGATACAAGGCAAGATTCGTAGCATGAGGCATAAACTACGAAGAGACATTTGCAGCCACTGGAAGTGAAGTCACATGACAGCAAGAATCATGTGTGCAAATGAAATAAGGCCTTGTACGAGCTCAGAAGACACCCATGGGATAACACATACATGAGGAGCTTGATGAATATATGAACCTTTGCTACAAGGTTGATAAAGGATGACAAGCTCACAGATGGGTGCGAGAAGAACACTTTCAAAGATAGAGGATATTGGTATCCAATGACCCTAGATGGATACATAGAATATTAGTAGTAGAGGAAGCTACTTGTCACTCCAATACATAATGTTTTAGTGCATAGAGTATGGAAGACAAAGGGAGTATGATGCTTTAGAGGGAGTGACTGCAGAGGATCCTAAGTTTCGACATGGTACGACATGATGGATATATTACTGATGGCTCTAGGCTTTACTAAGAGTAAAGTGGATTCCAACCTTTACTTCAAGGTTGAAGGTGGAAGACCAATGATGCTCCTGTTATGTGTCGATGCACTACATTCTAGGCATGGAGGTGTGGACAAGGGAAGTATGCAGAAGATATCCTGAATAGGTTCAGGATGATGGACTGCATGACCACACCTATGGCATCGAACCTAAAGCTATTGAGTGTTGCTTCATCAGAGTCGGATGATGCCACAATGTATCGTTAGATGATTTGTTCCTTGATGTACCTCACGAATACAAGAATAGATGTTTGATTTGTTGTGAGCACATTGAGACATGTTCACCTAATAGTTGCAAAGCATGCAGTAAGGTACCTAAAGGGTACAGTTGATTATGGGCTCAAGTATGAGGTGAATCAGAAGATTAACCTGGAAGGTTATGTGGATTCATATTGGACAGGCAGTGCCATTGATAGGAAGAGCACTTTGAGGTGCTACTTCAGTATGAGATTAGGTGTGATCTCTTGGTATATCTCAGGTGTATTTTTAACTTCAGAATGTATTCATCTATATAACTTATGTATTGTACCCCGATGTTTATTCTGAGATTTTTTTGTAATGTATTGAGTCATGTCATGCCTCGATGTTCCTATATAGAGGTTCTATAATCTAAACAAGTCATGTCAAGTCATTGTGGGTAACCCTCCTATTTGTCAAGGGTTAAATTCCCTGCAGTTGTGGGGCCCTAGGGTTATTAGACTATCCTAGAGAAGTAAACCCTAGGTGAGTCATTATAAGTCAGGTAAATATTCCCCACCATTTTGTTAAGGATAAACATCCTTATTGGTCGAAGGAGGCAAAGTCTCCACAAGTTGTGGGGCACCAGGGCTATTAGACACTCCTAGAGATGTCGGCTCTAGTAATTAATTGTTAAGTGAGGCCGACATGTTGGAGTGGGTTTCAAGTGAATGAAAGAATATAAATAGAGAGTGAGCCTCTCTATTTATCACACACGCACTCACTCATTGGGGTGCATGAGTGAGAGGATAAGTTGTTGGGATAAGAGAGAGACTACTGTTGTTGGAAGATCATCTTTATGTTTTTGGGTTTTACTTTTGGTGTTGATTCTATCTCTAAGGAAGTTGCGGGGTTTTCTCCATTTATGGTTTCCCCGAGGATAAACACTATGTTCATTGTCTCTTGTGTTTGATTGTTGTGCTTGTTATTCTCTCAGTTAAAGATCCTAATGTATTGCTAGCTTGAATGATAAAAATATAACATTCTAGATTTTCCACACTTAGTAATATTTCGGTGTTATGGTTACCTCGTGTATGTGACCTCCTGGGAGCCAACATGCCTTCTAAAATCTTTCTCAAAATCAATGTGGAGTCTCCAAGGAAAATATACAACCTATTTCAAATGCAGAAGTCTTTGTTTTCTGTGGAAACCCTTTCTTCTTGGAATCTTTGTCGTCTCCCATGGATGATTTTCACTTTCATCCCTGACAATGGCACCAAATTGTTAGCACTCAGAATGTACCCAAGGTTGTAGAGGGTAAATACCAAGGTAACAACAAAAACCACTTTAAGAAAGGGATTTGGCTTCTTTCTTTCTAGAGAGGGATCTATCGCTGATTTTTAACATGGCCAAATATAAAACTAAACTAAAATTCATATTATGTTTGTGGTTAAAACAAGGTAACCATACATTGGGCTATGGAGTCACAAATTATCCATGAATTACAGAGAGGTTTGTAGGAAAAATTCTACAAAGGCAAGGTAGCACTCGTTTATAGTAAAGTAGTAGTTTGTCTAGTGATAAAGAGAGAACAAGAACAGTCCATCAACACAGAGCACCTAAAAGATAAATTCTGCATCAATTTTGGAAAGAAATATTGGTGGATATCTGAAACAATAGCCAGAGCATAACAATATGAATTCTGAACTATTATACACTTATTTCAGATATGAATAACACATAATGGAAAGTTTAACAGGAAAAGACACACACATAGGAAAGGAAATAACAAACTGTAACTACGAAATGCACATGAATCTCTACAGCAACAAGCTAGTAATTGGCTCTACAATTTTCTTAGTGATAGATCACAAAATTCATAACAAAATATTATCACCAGTTCCAACCATGTCTTCCTCTATTAAGGGTATATTTATAGCTTCATAGGATCCCAAGACCAACCTCGAAACAGAGCCAAAAATAGTTGCAACATAGAAATGAAAATATTAACAAAATGTTGATCTGGAAGATTCGCCATGATCATAAACCAAACAGAAAAGCACGCTAGAATGCGCATAGTGGATCAGTTGGTGAGTTTTTACAGTAGGGATTCAGGATCGCTTACTGAAAAAAACCAATCAGAGGATTTTTGCCTGACCTGCAACATTTTTTTATCCTTCCCTCCATCTTACCTGCGAAATTGCTTCTGGACCATAAATAGTACCTCAACATTCATTCTGGGTCATCGATCTAGGGTCTGTGAAAAATGGAAAATGGGATGATAGCTTCTTTATGGTTCAATTTTTACCTTTCTTCCCCTGCATTATCCTTTCCTCCCTTTAGCTCTCTGCACCATCGATCTCCACCAGATTCATCCTCATCCATTGATCTGAGGTCTACGGAAAATGGAAAACGAGCTAATAGATTCTTAACCAAAATCCTGTGTCTTTCGCCTTTCCGATGTTTTCCTTTCTACACCATTGATCTCTGCAGGATTCATTTTCATTCCTTGATCTGAGATCAAGCTGTAGGTTGTGAAATATGGAAATAGGAATTCTGACTTTTCATAACAAAAACTTTACATTTTCTGCTTCCACCCTTCCGCTTCCACCTTTAGCGGAAAGCAGAATGCGGATCCTCCAACTTTCTTCACCAAAACTTCTCCTCTTATTCTTCCACCTTTCCACTTCCGCCCTTTTCTTTCTGAACCAATCATTTGTGTGAAATATCTCTCGGCCATAGATCTTACAAATCACAGAAAGTGGGACTTCAACTTTTCATGATAAAATCTTTTGTTGTTTCTACATTCTGATATCCGCCCTCTAGTTCTTTTCTGAGTCGTTGATCTTTGGCAAAAGTGCTCTAGACCATCGATCCTACAGATCGCGAAAGTAGGAAGTTCTATCTTTTATGACCAAACTCTTAAGTTTTCCACTTTCCCATCTCCACCCTTTGTTCTCTTCTTGACCATTTATCTTTGGTGAAAATGTTTTGCACCGTCAAATCTCGAACTACAGAAAGCAGATTTCGGGCTTACTACTTTTTATAACCAATTTTTTACCTCTTTCACACTTATGCTCCTGATTTTTCCTTTGCGGAAATGATTTGTGGCCTTTGATCTTCTGCGCTGCGCATCCCAACTATATATTTCCTGTTATCATTCAACTAAGGTCGGTTTCTTCATTTGCATACATTGCCAAGGTTGAAAAACATAATTTCTTAAGTATTTCGCATTTCAAATCTAGAAATGTCCCTTCAAACATCTGCAGACACTCATTAACATTCTTTAAGGTCCTATGATAGGAAAATTTACACACCTTTATCATCCTTTTACTGGTCAAATCACTTACCAATTTCTTAGTCCAAAAATGGTGATAACACAGAGATATCAGAAATGGGTTTTACCCATGCACTCAATGCATGCTCAGGCTTACCACTTCCTTGCTTGCGCTCCCATTCTCTTGCAAATTCTGGAAGATCAATAATGTTCTCCTCAAGGAGTTTGGTCATGATGTCCATCTTCTTTCTGAAGCAATATCTTTCAATATGTGAACCTCTGCAATAACCACATGTGGGTCTCTCTCTCTTTTTTCTCCTCCTAGATCTCAAATTCCCATCAGTAGAACTGGCGCTTTCTAAACTTGAATGCTTCTTCTCTTTCTCTCTTTGCTTCAAATACTTCTTCCTACCTTTGGCTTGGTTTGATACACCAGTAGCAAGCAATTTTTCTTTGGTGGATTTTATGGTACCCATTTGTACTAGCTTTTCCTACTCCTGAGTCAAAGACTCCTTGAAGTCTTCTAGCGTAGACATCCTCCAATTTCTAGCTGTAAGCTTGCTTGAGTCAAATGTTGAAACATAAATAGAATAATCAATCCCTAGCTTATAAATTATGTACAAGATAAGTTGATCATTATTCTTCACCATTCCACACTATTTTAGATGAAGTACCAGCACTTTGAACTTGCTAAAGAAGTCTTAAATGGTCTCATAGTGAGTTGGGCTCAGGGAGATTAGCTCATTCTCAAGTTGATGGCCTCTCATCCCATTAGTCTTCTCAAATAGAGACTCAATATTGAGCCAAAATTCATTGGGTGTTCCAAGAATTTCTACATGAAATAGGATATCCCTGGAAATATTGAGGCGAAGCTTTCCAAAAGCTTCATCAAGTCAATTGAAGTACTTATATTTATCTACTACAGAGTTGGGTTCAACTTAGGTCCCCATGGTGACTCTATATAAGCCTTTAGACCTTAGTTGGATCACCATTTTGGACTTCCATTCAAAATAGTTGAATTTTGTAATCAATAGTAGAGTCTTCTCCATCCTGCTTGCGCAACCTGTGACAAAAACACTGTAGAACCTGCAATGCAAACACTCAAATTTTCTAGAAATATGCCTTAAACAACAACTCAAACCTCTCTATATTTTTTTGGAGCTCCAAATAGATCTGATACCATATGATAATTTCTTCACAGTGATATGTAGGAGCTAGAGCAATATTCACAATCAAAGTATTTGACAAAATATGCAAGAGAATAGCAAAAGAGACTAAAATAGCACATGTGAATGGTGTTAATAACTGATCATTATATTATAGCACATCTTGTAGATGTGTATAGTACATATTTATAATACATTGGGGAAAATTAGTGAGCCCTTGGAGGCCATGTGAATGCATACAAGTGTCAAGCTAGGATTTGACCCCTAAACCTCCATAGGCTGACCAATAGGATCCCAAACCTAAAAAAATGTCATGAATCCATGTGTGAACATGTTAGGAGCATGCCTAGGTCATAAATGAGGGAAGGCTAAGCATGGGAGAGCGCATGGGTAGGTGGGAGAGTGTCTAGGAGAAAATAAATGCCTAAGTAGACCACAAAAAAGCCACATTCACACACTAGCACCCCTAGTCAAAGCTAAACGTGGTTTACAATTAATGCAAGCACATGGATGATAGAATGATCAAATTGGAATTCCTCAACTATTAATTAATGAGCCATAAATCACCTAGTAGACCAATATTGACCAGTATATCCTAAGTTAGATCATACAACATAAGCACAAGGAAAATGAAAATGTCTCCTAGGTAGATTACCATGGTACTAAGGTAGATTAATGCTATAACATGTATTATCAACATCCACTCATAACAACCTAATACACTCTTCTGAAACCCCATTCACCCATAACTTTCTTTATATAACCTTCCACCACTCATCCAACTAATTATAATCTCATACAAACACTTCTACAGGAGTCCACATGAGACCCAGCCTACAAGTAGCCTACACAAATTTATATAGTATTTTATAAGAAACTCAACCCACAAAAACTTTCAACAGAACCCTATAGGAGATTCAACCTATAACCACTTTCTACAAGACTTTACAAAATAGTCAACCTACAACCAATTTCTACATGACTCTATTGAGTGTCAACTTACATCCACTCTATGTCATGGGATTCTATAGGAATCTCCACATACAACAAAAAAATATCACAAACATCTATAATTACAAAGGATTTTCTACAAAAGGATCCAAAAGTCCCATTCACAAGCAAAATGAGATTTCAATATGCAAGTAAATGTCATCGAAGTCCAACATCAAACCTGCAACCTTCAAACAAACATGCAAATCAAATGAAACCTCAAAATCACCATCGATTAAAGGTACGTTAAATTATCTCCAAATATTCTTATTATATTCATTTGAATTGCATTTCATCTATCTATAGTCATCTACACCTTAATTCCAAGTTCCACCTACTAATTACACATTGTTTTATATCAACAAGGGCATTAATAACTTAAGTTGGGGGGTAGGGGGGAGGGAGGAGTTTCATGTAAGAACATGAAGTAAACTCAAGATCATAATATAAGTTTAATTTAAAAGCAATTCATAGAGACTAATCTCATATTTCAAAGAAAATTTTTGGTTGTCACATTGAAGACAACTAAAGAGGACAAGGCATGCCATAAGTATGCTATGACATGGCCACTGTGTGACATCATTGCGATTCATTTTTTTGAATTTTATCAAATTGGATTCAAAGCCATAACATGCAAGTTTACTTAGCTTGTTCCTGAAAGTGGAAAGATAAGATGTGAAGTCCAAAATTTACAGGAACTAACTCATGTTTTCTCGCTGAAAAAAATGACATCTATAGTGTTTCCTTAGAGACGAAGAACTTGGAACCCGTAGTTGCTTTCCAACAAGTGTGAAGAATTTGGTAACTAGAAATATTGGCTAAGTATATTCCACTAAACCAAGGGATATTTGCAGAGGATAAAGGAAATAGCCAAAAGAAGAGAAAATATCCAACTCTAGACATGAGGTCACTAAGGTAAGAGGCATGTAAAATTTCCTACTTTGATAGAAAATTAAGTCACTAAATGGATTGAGCAGAGTTATGATGCTATGGAAAAAATTTGAAACATATAGTTTTTTTATATTCGCGGTAGAATATAACAATTTGATCATTTCAAGTGAAAAGAGGGTATCCATAATCTAAGTATAGGGAAATTATCTATTGTTAATAAATATTGGTGAGGGGGGATTTAATAAAAGGGAACATATTGATACTTCTGATATTTATAAAAATCCTGAAGTGGTTGAATTATTTTAGGAGTCTAATTGGTGTGAATATTTTCACAAACTACAAGGCTATGATGATAGAATTACCATGTATTTTGCTCATTTTTTTGAAAATGGAAGGGGGGAGAGAAAGAGTATTTAATTGCATTGAAGGGCTTGGACATACATGTGAATGAACCAACCTTTAATAAGAACATTATGGCCTCCCTTTTTTTCCCTGAGATAAAGAGGACAAATAACCAGGCCTTGATGTCAGAAATAAATTTCTCCTCATCTATGAAACCATGGAAGAAACTAAAAATGGAGTCAAGAGAGATAGCTTACTACTACCATGGGATGAGGTGGTCCTCTACCTTATCAAATACATCACATGCAAAGGGAGATATAGCATGGTATATGCTTTCCATTTTAGGTTGTTGTATCAATTGAAATACTACCAACATCAAAACCCTAAAGAGAATCTAAGTGTTCCAGACTTCTTAATTTAATATCTTAGAGAAAGAGTGCAAAATTTCAAGGAGGAAAGTAGAAGCCCTGCCATGGGCTAGTAAAATTACTTGTGTGTGATTCCCTAAATATAAAACCTTTCTAAATTCCTTGGGATAGATTATTGACATTCAATAACATATAATTCACACCCTTATATATTGAAGTTGATTCAAATATAGAGTACCCCCAAAGGAGTATAAAAAGAAAAAGAATATAATGGATCATTCAAGTACCAGTAGGAAAAGGAGGATTCATAAAAACATAGAGACAAAATGGGTAAGCAAAGAAGAACCCACAAGCATATTGAGGTTGACAAATAAAATGGTGGTCCTCTAATACATATGGTACCTCCCAAACCATTCCATATCGAGAAGCTCATCAAGATATTACAATAATTAAGGAAATGGAAAGGGGGCTAAAATAAGATTATAGGTGGTAACAAGGCTCACAACTCTTCTGTCAAATATTACTATATACAAATAATAAGAGGTTCATTCTTCTAGGAATTCATTAAATATTGAATAAACACGTGAGTTTTTCCACACATAAAGTGATGAAATTGATACGCAATACCTAAAGGCCCGATTATAAGAAGCAAGGGCAGAGGCCCCTAAATGACACTTGCATAATCAAGGAGGGAAAGACATAACACAAGTACAAAAATATCCTTACTTCAACATGAGAAACATGTTTTATATATATTGTAAGAATTAATATTCTTACAATGCAACATTTATATAACATAAGAAAATAGAGGATGAAAAATGAGGACAAAGGAAATATCAACTATGCAATGAAAGGGAGAGGAGTCTAATGTGAATTATATCTTCACAACTATGACATGCCTCAACCCCATAAGTGGTATCCCAATCATTATCTGGGATATGTCCAAATTAGAGATTTATTCTCATGGGTTCAACATGAGTAAAGAAAAGTTACATGGGTCCAAAAATACAGCGATGAATAACTCAGTAGTAGCCTATGTATCAAGGATGATACACCTAAGCTTGAGGAAATTTTGAGGAACCATGCAAATCTAACCTCATATGGAGAGTTGGTCCTAGTCTAAGAAGAAAAACAAAAATTATCAATAGTACAGTATGAAATTGTGATTAATATTTCAAAGGAAAAGATCGTACAACCCTGACATAGCACATGGGAAGATCCTACACTTTATCTCAAAAATCCAAAGCCACATTCACTATAGGCTTTCAAAGTTGCCTTGTTCAAATTAGATATATTTAAAAATAAAAATAAATTAAATTGATGAATCTTGAATGGATGGATTAATATTATGGTATATGCTCCTCCTCCATCCTATTCCCCATGTCAATTTGGAATCTAAGTAGATGAGGAGGGAGGGAATTAAACATGGAGTAAGATAGATCAAGACTCAAGGTATTTTTTATGTATAAACTAGAAGTCCAAGAAGACATAAAATCGTATCGTATGCTAACCTAACAAAAATATGAACTCCCAACCCAACATCCCACTAATAGAAAGGTGTTCATCACGTTTGGCTTCATAGACCTAGAAATGAACAAGTCTACACTATACAAGAGGAGACCCTAGCCAATATTTTGCTTGAGTCTATCCTATGACAACTTCAAGTATACAAATAGCATTTATTTTTAGGTAGGTGTCTAAGGGATCAGAAAGGGTGAATGATAGAAACACTATAGGGTAAAATTGAGTAAATCATATATTAATGTTCAATATCCAATAAGTACACCATTATTTAATATGGCATTATTGCATGTAAAACAAAAGTACATTATCAATAAATGAATATGCATGATAATAATAAAACAATATAACCATGCAAAATCATATACATCAGTAAATGAGATTCAACAACCATAAACTTGATTAAAATATCATTTCCCCCACACCCTGGGCTTGAATTGACAGGTATATGGATTCCTAAGGGGGTCCCCCATATAGCCATAGGTATGTGGTTTCCAAGTCCGTTTTCAAATATAATTTGATGTAATACTACTCGTTGTGTACCAGAGTGAGTAACCGTGGTGGCCAACATGACAACCATCTAGGTAGAAACAATCATCTACACTTTCAACTCAAAGGATATCAAACCAACTATTTTCAAATGAGTAGTTTCCCCAACCATAGATTTTAATGCTAAACAATTTATCTTTACAAAAAAAATTATAGATGTCAGATACATGTCTTGTACCCAAACAGTGACATCCCAACGAT
Source organism: Pseudotsuga menziesii (assembly GCA_001517045.1). NCBI lineage: Eukaryota > Viridiplantae > Streptophyta > Pinopsida > Pinales > Pinaceae > Pseudotsuga > Pseudotsuga menziesii. The sequence goes on from LPNX010142574.1 coordinate 15,635, forward strand.
GTGTTAAAATGATCAATCAATATATCATGTCATTCATAGAACATTAATGATGAACCATAACGCAATATGCAATGACATTAATATTAATGTACTTGCAAAATAGTAAATGATCAAAATGGAACTAGTGACCTAATTCCCAAGATTCAAATATGTAATTCCCGTAGTGTACTAATCCATAGACATATCTTGTGGTTATTATTATATTGTGAAGTGGCACTAGGTTCCTCGAGTATGTATATCATTACTATTATTATGGTTTGATTAAAAACTAGCTTCAACATGGACAACTAATGTGGTTGGGGGTCATGGATTCCACATGTGAAGGGGGTTGGGGACTAGGAGTTGTGTTTCTCCCTAACAACACTCTTTGTTTTCCATTCTCATTATTTTAAGCTATGTTGGTACTATTGAACCCAATTCATGAGTTAGTGGGACTTCCATGGTGCTAGGAATCGCTTCCACTTGTTGAATGTGCCCCTTGGTGGTTTTGTATCCCCACTTATTTTAGTGTTCCTTAATTGGATATTTTTAGAAAAAAAATTTGATTTTGTAACTCCCCTCATGTCTTATGGCCTCTCTTTCTTATAAATTACCTAGTAAAATTTTGAGTTACCTTCTCTTGGAGTGGGAGTTACTCCCTTGGGGGGGAATCGAATTGTCTCTCTTAGGTCCTCTTGGCAAATTATTCTTACTCTCTCTTGAGGATTTCGAATTCCTGTGGATGGATTTGAATTGTTGGAAGAAGGATTGAAGACCTTTTAATGAGGTATGAAGACTGATCTATGCCAGATTGAAGTCTGGATAGATTAAACACTAAAGTACCTCAAGGACCATTACTTGTCTCTACTTTGGTATTTCACGTGAATTCTAATGGTGGATGGTGATATCCCAAGGGAATGTAGTGAATGGAATCATATTCTATTTATGCTCTCGAATATGATCTATTTATCAGTTTAAATGGTTGTAGGTGGAATCCTATATATTAATTGATTATTTGTATTATATGGTTGTGTAATACATCCTTCAATTTGACATTGCCTTATGATGAATTTTTTTATCATTTGATATTGGCTTATGATGAATAGGATTCAAGACTGAAAGTCTTGTCTACAAGTCCAATATCTAGTTCTATGCCTGAGAAACATAATTTTTATATGCTATTGGGATTCATGGTAGAGTTACTTGATAAATCTATAGAACTATTTGATTTATGTCTGTTGAGAGCATGTAATTGCTAGTTAAACTAGTGAGCAATGTTTTTCCTTAGACTTCTTATTGTGACCCCTTTCTAATATGTCAGCTCGTACAGCCTCCCGAAGGTGTTTTTCCATGTATCTGTTAAAATCATATGTTGTGAATTTCAACATTGGAAGGGAAGTTTGCCGTGCCAACTATAGAGGTCTGACATGACGATGGCGGGATCAACAGATCCTTTGGTAGTTTTGTGTGTAGATATGGAAACTGTTGAGGTATGGAATTCTGACATCGATATTGTAAGTTTTAAACCTATGCAGAGAAGCAAAAAAAAATATTTTAAGTAAAATAGAGATCACAACACATCATTCACACATAAACACGGAGATTTACCCCGGAAACCCTTAACCGGGAAAACCAAAAAATCTTGGAGACACACCTCCTCCTTTCTCTTCATTACCATTATGAATCCTCAAAATACAAAATATAGGTATTCAGTAGAATCCAAATACACTAATCTGTTCACCTGGATTAGAAAAAGACTCAAATCCCCTAACCAGGATTAAGTTACATATTTTTAGAAAAATTCTAAAAATAGCCACAAACAGCTATAAATAGCCAAAAAATTGGGATCGTCGAGTTGTAGCGCTGACATGCGTACATCCCCTCCATACGGGCATGCAAAGAATATAACATATACCTAACATGGATCAGCAGGTCACTTGGTAGTATTTTGCTTGTCCTTGCCAACTTCTGAGGGTCGACGCACCAATGTCAAGGTTCAGCATGAACGTTGAGGTTTGAAGTTGGGTTTTGTGGCGACTTTCGATGCTCGATGTTGGAAGTATTGAGTTTGAATATTGGAACATCAGCGTCAGGACTGTGTTTTTAGTTGGAGTTCCTTATAGTTCTGATTTTCGACTTCAGAAGTCAGAAGTGTTGGAGGCGCATGCTCAAGTCATAAAGGAGGAGTTGAACTATCAGGACGGTTAATAAAATTAATCATTTAATTAAATAACATGTTAATCGTTGAATTCTTTATTTAATTGTCTTGATGGAATGGCCTTGGAAAAATTCACTGTTGTGCTTTGTCTTGATTAAACCTTTTCCATTGTGTGCTAAGATGCCTCTTACCCTAGTTTTGGGGTCAGGCATGTTACAAAGTGGAATCAAATCTTAGGTTTCAACATTGTGGTTGTTGGGCCTCCTACAGATTAGAAAATTTGTGTGTTTATTTTTAAATTTTGATTCACATGTCGTGAAATATAAATGTGATGTGCTAACAACAGTTGGAATGAGCACATTGCAGCATACACTATGAGCATTGATCCAACATTTTAATCCCTAATCAAACAAGAAAAGGCTAAAGCTATGAAGATTGGAATTCAGAGTTCAGTTACAAAATCAGAGATCAGGATGAGATTCAAAGACCATATGGCCCTAAATAAAAACCTGCTGATTTGAGCCCTAGAAAATAATCAATGACATAGAGTCAAAAGAAGAATTTAACCCTTGGATCTAGAAAAATCAGTCAAAAAATTGGAAACTGAAATGAGAACCTACAAGAAAGGAAGTGAAAGAATCATGCATACCAAAATACAAATCATGAATAGTCTGAAATAAATGCAAGAAGCCCAAAGGTAAACCTCAAGAGACCATACAGGAAACATACATCGTGAACCAAGGGGATATTCTAAAGGATCCAAACCCTGTACAAGGAAACCTCATCGTAAACTCTCTCTAGAGAGGAAGAAGAAGTTCTCCTCAAGTAAATCTGAAAGCAACCCAGAAAGATTTCCAAACATATCTAAGAAGGGGATATTTGCTCAGAGTGAAATCGTGAGGGAACTAAGAAGTTGGACCAAACCTCCCACCTTTTATGGACAATCTAATAAGCAAGAAGATGTTGAATATTCGTTGTTAAGACTTAGAATTTTTTTTCCAGTTGCATCATTATTCATCAAATATGGAAGCAAGGGTATGCATTTACCACCTACATGGAAATGCATGCATTTGGTGGGACCAATTAGTAAATATGAAAAACCTTGATGAAGATAGAATATAATGGAAAAGTTCAAGAAGTACTTCTAGAATGAGTACCTCTATGAACACTAGTATGACAAGAAATGGAATAATGAATTCTTTGAACTCAAACTAGGAACTATGACCATGGAATCCTATGATAAAATATTCCTAGAGCTATTGAAATATGTATATTTTGTAAAGGATGAAAAGTGAAGATTCAAATATTCTTAAGTGATCTACCAAATTCCTACAAACATAAGATCCAGTATGATAGACCAAGGACCCTTAAAGATGTAATTTGGAAAGTAAAGAATATTTATGATTAGAATAAGAACAAAACCCCTTATCAAAAGAATTGTAAAGAGATTAAGAAAGACAAGCAAGATCAGAGGAAGAAAGGTTTTCATCCTCCATCTTTCATAAATAGTAACCAAAAAAGACAACTTGGTCAAAGGAGACCCAAAGATGAAGAATAAAGAAGATCGAAACCACATGTTGAATATTGGACATGTAAAGGAAACCACTATTCCAAGAAGTTCCCTCTTAAATGGAATACTAATAAAAACCTTCATAGCATTCAATCCTCCACTATTGATGATGTGGGAAGCAGAATTTCAAGAATTTATGCAACCTTGGATGGGAGACAAGAAGATAAAAAAATCTAGGATGATTGAGGTATCAGGTAAGATTGTTAACATACCTATATCTAATTTGATTGATTCTGGAGCTAGAAATAGTTACATTGCACCTAACATATTTGAGAAATTCTAACTAAAGAAATGTAAGCTTGAAGTAGAAAGTCTGGTGCAGTGTACTTTGGGCATGAATAGCATGAATAATTTCCCAAATATGGATGGCATACCCTTGGTTTCATATGACATGTTGATTGGTATGGATTGGTTTGATGTGCGTCATGCCATTATTGATTGTCACAATAAGACTTATCCATGTCTAGATGAAGAAGGAAATCATGTGGTAGTAAGAGGTATACCAAGTCCTATATCTATGAGGCAAGTCATCGCTCTACAGTTGAATAAATTATTCAAAAAAGGATTCCAATTATATGCATCCCATGCGGAAGAACCTAAAGAAGGAAAGGAACAAGAATTGCAGGTCTATCCGATGTTACAGGAGTTTGTAGATGTTTTTCAAGAAATCCCAGGAATGCCACTATAAAGGGATATTGACTTCTCTATTGATTTGGTGCTATGAATAGTTCCTTCATACAAAGAACCCTATGGGATGAGTACACCAAAGTTGAAAGAGTTACATATGTAGTTAGAAAACCTTTTGAAGAAAGGTTACATAAGGCCTGGTGTGCCACCTTAGGGAGCTCAAGTGTTGTTTGTGAAGAAGAAAGATGGAACTTTAAGACTTTTCATAGACTACAGACAATTGAAAAAGTCCACAATTAGGAACAAGTATCATTTTCCCTGGGTCGATGACTTGTCGATCAGTTAAGAGGAGCCAAGATATTTTCAAATATAGACCTGAGATATGGGTATCACCAAGTCAGAATCAAGAATGAGCACATATGTAAGACAACATTCAAAACAAGGTATGGACACTATGATTTCATAGTAGTTCCTTTTGGGTTGAAAAATGCACCAGCAACATTCATGTGTTTAATGAATGGAGTATTCATAAAGTATTTGGATAAATTTGTGATTGTGTTCTTATTTGAAATACTCATATATTCCAAGATAGAAGAATAACATGAAGAGAATATAAGGTTGGTAATGCAAGTTTTCAGACAACATCAGTTGTATGCCAATCTTAGTAAGTGTCCATTCTTAATAAAATCTGGAAATATGCTGTATTTTTTTTCTCTCAACGTCGTTTCAAACCCTAAACTGGGTTCATCGTCAGGAGAGTTTAAGCTCAAATGACTCCTCTCTTAATGAGCTAATATATATATATATATATACAATGCACTCATTGTGGATTTTTACCAATGATTAAGGTTGGCCTTACTCCATGATATTGAATTCGAGAGGTAGGGTTAATTTTGATGGAATGGAAAATAGGTTTCCAAGCTTCTTTTAAGTTTAGACCACCGTCCCGGTTTATATTTTTCGCATGTTTCACAATATCAAGAGCTTCCCTAACTTTTTATTTTATAATAGTGAGGGATGGTTGCCAAAACCTTAGTGTTCTATCATTGCTGAGCATTGTCACAACACTAATCACCATATTTTCTCTTGAGATTGAGAAAAATGCGAACAATATAAACCAAGATGATGGTGTAAAGTTAAAATCAGCTTGGAAACCTATTTGCCGTGCCATCAAAATTAACCCTACCTCTCGAATTCAATATCGTTGAGTAAGGCTGACCTTAATCATTGGTAAAAATTTGCAATGAGTGCATTGTATATATATATATATATATATATATATATATATATATATATANTTAGGGTTCGAAACGATGTTGAGAGAAAAAACACACCGCAAATTTCCAGATTTTATTAATTATAAAACTGCATAAAGAAATGGTAAACCAATTGTCCATTCTATCATAACATAATCCAATTCTTAGGGTACATCATTTTAGAAGAGGGAATCTCAGTAGATCCTGAAAAGATAGAAACTCTCATGGATTGGACAACACCAAAGAATGTTTCAAAAGTCATATGTTTCATGGGATTAGCATGTTACTAAAGGAGATTCATTGAAGGATTCTAAAGGATATCACATCCCATCACCTATTTGCATAAGAGTGATGTGCAGTTCGAGTGGACTTCTAACTGTGAAGGAAGCTTCCAAAGACTCAAATAGTTGCTTACTAGCACACCCATTTTGAAGATTGCAGATCCCGATAGAAGCTTTGTTGTATGCACAGATGCATGCAAGCAAGGAACTAGCAGATATTTGACGCAGGATAGACATGTGACCAGCTTTGAATCTAGAAATTTAAAGGATCATGAGAAGAACTATGCCACTCATGATCTTGAGCTTCCATCCATCATTCGTGCTTTCAATATTTGGAGACATTACCTAATGGGAAACAAATTCTAATTGAGAACTGATCATGATGTTTTAAAGTATTTATTTGAGAAGCATAGCTTGAATGTCAGATAGAGAAGGTGGATGGAATTGCTTTGTGAATATGACTTTGATATCAAGCACATAAAAGGTAAGTAAAATAGCGTGGTTGATGCACTTAGCAGGAAGATGCATGTGATGCATGTGGTAGAAATCAGTACAGGTACATCAAATATCAAAGATAGGATCATTGGGGCCTACGCTATAGATGAACATCACCAGCGGGTAAAAAATTTCCTATAGCAGCAGGAAGCACCTAAGAAAATTTGATAAGTATAGGTTGAGGCATAATGGGATTCTCTTGCATAGGGGAAAATTTTATGACTCTGGAGATTTAAAAAGGATGGTTCTAAAGGAAATGCATAATGTTCCTTATGTTGGGAATTTGGGATATCAAAAGACAGTTGCAATGGTAAAGAAAAACGATTATTTGCCATGAATGAAGAATGATGTTGCAGAGTACATAGCTAAATACATGGAATGCCAAAAAGTGAAAGTGGAGCATCGACATCCAGTTGGTTTGTTGCAACCATTTACTATACCATAATGGGAATGGGATGTGATGACTATATACTTCATCACAAATTTTCCTAATACAAGGTCACAACATTGTGCCATCATAGTGGTGGTGGACAAGTTGACCAAAATAGCTCACTTTATCCCAATAAAGACAACTCTTACCGCAACTAATATTGCAAACATATTTATGAAAGATATTGCCAGATTGCATGGAATTCCAAAAGCTATAGTGTCGGGGAGGGATTCCAAGTTACTAGTAACTATTAGAAAGGATTTTTCAAAGGATTTGGCACAAATTTGAACATGAGTACAACTTACCTTCCTCGGACAAATGGTAAGACAGNGTCGGGTAGGGATTCCAAGTTACTAGTAACTATTAGAAAGGATTTTTCAAAGGATTTGGCACAAATTTGAACATGAGTACAACTTACCTTCCTCGGACAAATGGTAAGACAGAAAGAGTCAATCAACTGATTAAGAACGTGATGATGATGTATGTGATGGAAAAACCATCAAAGTGGGAGAATTATTTACACTTGGTAGAGTTTGCTTATAAAAATGGGTATCATGCCTCTCTGAAGATGATTCTTTTGAGGAATTGTATAGGAGGAAGTGCAATACTCCTATCAACTAGGACAATTTAACAGACATAATCATTGTTAGACCATAAATTTTGAAGGGAATAGAATATCATATGGTTAAGATCCATAGATTTGAAAGCATATTAGGATAGACAAAAAAACTATGCAGATAAGAATATAACAGTTAATGTCAGATATCATGTCTTTTTGAAATTCAAACCCAAAAATATCTCATTGAACTTGGGAAATTGTTCCAAACTAGCTGCTATATATTGTGGAACCTTTAAGATCTTAGTTAGGATAGGAACTATAGCATACGAGCTTGCTTTTCCTACTTGGATTAAAGTACATAATGTTTTCCATGTATCCTTGTGGGAAAATTATTTACCCAATGTTAATCGTGTGGTTGATTGGAATGTGATCCATGTGGATACAGAAGGGGATTTTCTTGTGTAGCCAGTTGCCATTGCAGGCAGAAGAGTCAAGTTATTATGCAATCGAGAGAAAGGGAATATAATAGTCCAATGGACTCATTATAGTCCTGAATATTCACTTGGGAACTAGAAGATTCTATGAGGGAAGCATACCCTCATATGTTTTGAAATTTTGGTATATTGTGGCATGTACATAATAAGTATGCATTGAGGACGATGTGTTGCTTAAGGGTAGGGAGATGCAATGACCCTAATGTACTATTCCCTAGACATATGTTTTGGTTATTATTATATTGTGAAGTGGCACTAGGTTCCTGGATTATTATACATCGTTATTGTTTAATTAAAAGCTAGATTCAACATGGACAACTAATGTGGCTGGGGGGTCATGGATTCCACTTGTAAAGGGGGGTGGGTACTATTAGTTGTGGATCTCCCTAACAACACTCTTTGTTTTCCATTATTATTATTTTAACCTATTTTGGTACTATTGAACCCAATTCATGAATTAGTGGTCCTTCCCTAGTGCTTGGAATGGGTTCCACTTGTTGAATGTGCCCCATGGTGATTTTGTATCCACACTTGTGTTAGTATGCCTTCATTGGCTATTTTTAGCTAAATATTGTGATTGTGTAATTCCCTTCATGTCTTTTGATATCTCTCTCTTGTAAATTCCCTGGTAACAATTTGAGTTGCCTTCTCTTGTAGTGGGAGTTACTCCCTTGAGGGGGATTCAAATTGGCTCTCTCAGGTAATCTTGGATTATTATGCTTACTCTCTCTTGAGGATTTTGAATGCTTGGAGATGGATTTGAATTGTTGGAAGAATGATTTCCTTTTAATGAGCTATGAAGACTTATATATTGCAAACTGCATTCTATATAGATTAAACATCGAAGTACCTCAATGAACACTACTTTTCTCTAATTTGGTCTTGCACGTGAATCCTAATGTTGGATGGTGATATCATGAGGGACTGAATTGAAGCTAATCCCATTACTCCAAGTAGTGAATATGCACAGAAGGTAAGTAGTGAGGGAAGGTGTTGAGGTTTCGTAGGTTGTATCCTGGGAATTCATGTGAAGGGTGTTATCATATGTTCTGGTTCACCTATTTCTAATAAGTTCTAGGTCATGAGACTTATTCCATTTCGTCTGGAGTGATGTTTCCAATAAATAATGTCTTTTGTTTCATTTTAAAATATTTTTGTATGACTAAGATATAGTCATTTCTATGTGACAGTGTTGACAATGTTTAGAAAGAACACACCCTATTCATTGGTTGAGAGTACCTCTTCTTGTGGATTTGTGACCTATCAGGGTGACCTGATCAATTGTGGTTTTCTTGATTGTGTCTATGGCTGGATGGAAAGTTGTCAAGTTGAAGTTAGTGCCATCTTAACCAAATGAGTATTCTACTGTGTGTTCATTTAACAAAAAAATGGTAGAAGTTATGCTCCTTAATATGATTTATTTATCTATTTAAATGGGTGTAGGTAGAAACCTATAGATTAATGGTGTATGTGGATTATATGGCTATGTAATACATCCTTCAATATAATATTGGCTTATGATGAATTATTTGTGGTTTAATGTTGCAGAATTGAATATTTAATGTTAATGGGGTTTAAGACCGAAATTATTATCTGCAAATCCATTCGCTAGTTCTAGGCCTTATAAACATAAGTTTTATATGCTACCAGACTTCATGGTAGATTTACTTGAGCAATACACGTAATTGTTTAAGTTATGTCTATTAAAGGCAGGTAATTGCTAGTTCAACTAGTGGGCAATGTTTTTTCTTAGACATCCTACTATGACCCCTTTCCAACTTGTTATCTCGTATAGACTCCCTAGAGGTGTTTTTTGAAGTCTTTTTTAAGTTCCTATGCGGTGAATTTCCACATTGGAAGGGAAGGTTATGGTTTCGACCGCTAAGTTTCGACGTGTCGACATCGGGATTCGTAGGTCCTTTGCTACTTTTGTGTGTGGTCGTGTTGATTGTCGAGGTTTGATGTGTTGATGGCGGGATCGGTGGGGCCTTTTGTATTTTTGTGTGTGGTCGTGTTCACTTTCGAGATCTAACGTGTCGATGTTGTGATCACCAGTTCACTTCATAGTATTGTGTTTGGTTTTGTCNTGGGTCCTTTTGTATTTTTGTGTGTGGTCGTGTTCACTTTCGAGATCTAACGTGTCGATGTTGTGATCACCAGTTCACTTCATAGTATTGTGTTTGGTTTTGTCGGCTTCTAAGGGTCGATGCGCCAACGTCGGGATCAGCATGGCCATTGAGGTTTGATGTTCGATTTCATGCCAACTTTCGATGCTCGATGCTAGGAGTACCTAGTTCCGAGATAGGAACATCGGCGATGAAAATTTGTTTTTAGATGGGGTGCTTTATAATTTCAATTTCTGACTCCCTGAGTTGGAAGTGTTGGGAGGGAATGATCAAGTCAGGAAGATGGATTTTAACCATCAGGACTGTTAATAAACGTAATTATTAAATTAAACAAATTCTTGACAGCTAAACGCTTTATTTAATTGTCTTGATGACTTGATGGTATGGCCTTAGAAACCTTCTTCATCGTGCTTTGTCTCGATCCAAACTTTTCCCTTGGGTCCTAAGATGCCTCTGACCTGGTTTTCGGGTCGAGTATGTTACAAAAGATAAGTGTTACTTGTAATCTCGAAACATCATCCCACCATAAATGATTATCCACATTAACTTAAAGATGTCATCATATCAACACAAGGGAATTCAAATTATTGATGTGTGGATTACTTGAGTGTTTAGAGAAGATGATGATTCTATTAATGTTTAGGATTATTAAGATATGATTATTCAATATAAACCATGAAACATCCAAAAATCATTCACCATGAGACAACTTAGTGTACCATTAGGGTTACAATGATGACAGTTACTCTAGAAACCACTTAAGACACTTTGGAATAAGAATATTAGTGCCCCAAATTCAGCAATAAGCATAGGCCAAGTAAACACAACTTAAACAAGTAACCCCAAGGCATAATTTCAATGATGAAAATCACTCTAACAAAGTGCAAAAAGGGAAACTCTTTTAGAGTTCATCCAATCAATGTGTGAAAGTGATCAAGCAAATATAAGAAAATGTATGATCGTTAATACTTAGGTAGGTATAACCTTTAAGGTCGAGTAAAATGAGTCCTCGGAGTCCTTACAAATTACTATGTATCGGTTGAAAGAAACGATCTCATGTTTTCCCCATAATGTAGTAGTACAAAAGTAGCCAATGAGTATGTGAAAACAAATTTAGAATAAGGCTCCAATGGAATGGTTATGAGGCCACTTGGTATATTAATGTAAGATCAACTTTATGTTAACACCCAAAAATGGTTCAATACCTCATCTACCCCATCACATGGCTCATTTGTCCATTTTCATACCATATTTCCATCAAAAACCCATAAAACCAT
>LPNX010142594.1:0-40200 GCA_001517045.1 Pseudotsuga menziesii
ATAATTATTGCATCTTTGTATTGGGAAGAGGTTCTGGTAGTCCTATCTTCGAACTCATGGGAAGTACTTTCAATTTTATATCACTCTTATTGATCTCTAGAGATGTTTTATATGTTGATGACCTTCACCAAACCCAATAAACTCCTTAACTATTATACTCATCTATGTTCAAATTTCAATACATAACCCCATTTCTAGGATTTACTCTTGAGTGTTACCGAGCGACAAATACCAAAAACCATTGAGGGTAGGAGTTATGCTTAGAAATGCTACACATGCACCATATCCAAGCATGGTCAGTGACAAAATCATCCCCACAAAAGTAGAGGCTCTCTTTTAATAGTTTGTCCTTTATGAAAAACAGAAATTAACGCTCATCCTTTGTTCAAGATGAATTTTTTAAATTGTGTGATAGGTTTGTATGACTGAAATGCATCAAATCGCATTGTCATCTGTTTTACTATAGTCTTTAAAAATAGTGAGAAGAATATGACAACATTGCCTCTTTCCCTTATATATGTAATTGTGCAGGTTGTGGTTACGCCTGGACAATAAGATAAATGTTTCATTTGTGGTCAAGTTGGTCATTTTAGAAATGCATGTGAAGGACAGCCAAAAAGAAAGCAAGGATATTTCGAAGAGAAAGGTGGTGAACTGCATTTTAATACTAAAACGCCTTATCAGGTAAGTCGGATATATGTATAATTTTTTATGTTAGGATTTTGGTTATGCATGCTTGGAGGTTTTTTCTTTTTGTTAATGTTGTATGGTTACAGTAATACTAATAATGGTCCCATTTAGGTCATGATAATTAAAGCAAGTTTCAAGATTATTATAGATCATGTGGATGTTTTACTATTATTTTTACATCTAACTTGTTTATAATATCTCAAATATTTCGTAGCTCGTCAACATTTGGGTTTTACGTGAATATTTAGAGTATGATATGAAGATTCCAAAACCTCCAATAGAGATTGATTTTAAACGGGTTGTGGATGATTTTGTCTTCATCTGTTTCTTTGTTGGAAATGATTTCCTTCCATACATGCCTACGTTGGAAATTCATGAGGTTTGTATGTAGAGATGTTACACCTCCTATATTCTATTTGAATTCCATAAATAGTCATTGAATAAATATTATCTAAATTTACATTCTGTTTTGAAATTCATTTCAGTTGAAATGCTTGGAATTTTTTTATGTCCAGGCTGATTGTTGTTCTAAATTCTAAGCATGATTATCTCTAGTGTGTAGACAGTTTATTATAGATCTCTTTTTACATCTCACATTCTCTATTTTGGTTTTGTGACAATATTCTCCAGGAAGATAATTTGTTGGTGGCTATTTTCTATTTTACAGAGTTCAATTAATTTGCTCATGGCTGTATACAAGAAAGAATTATGTGCAATGGGTGGCTATTTGAAAGATGTAGGCGAGGTATTATGACACTGATTGCATTTATTATATAATTTTTGTTGGCAAATATTATGTTGACCGAAGGACTTCACTATATGTTACTAGATATTGTGATATTTTCACTTTGTTCTTCTAAATCTTCCAATATGAATTTGTGTGGCCTTTGAAATTTTAATTATCACTTGAATTGCAAGATCTTATGTCCCCAGATTGATGGAAATGATACCGAGTTCATCTTGATCGACTTTATCCAATTGCTGGCATTAAAGCTGTATAATGTTTTCTCTTTCTGGATCAAATGCACATGGATTTTTATAAAAGCTATAGGACGTCTCCTGTGTTTGAAATTACTAAACATCGAATGAAAGGGTGTTAATTGGTTTAGCTATAGCTAGCATTTCCAACTAAGCTGATATCACACTAAAATGTGGAACATTTTATCATGCAGGTAATATTGGACAAGGTGGAGCATTTTATTCAGGCAGTTGGAACATAAGAGGATAGGATTTTTCAAAAGCGAGGTCATATTCCTGAGGAACACATTTAGTTTATATGAAATTATGAAAACCTTTGTCAGTTGTACATATTTGGGCCTTATTTTGAAAAAAACATAGCTACACATTTTTTAACTATTCAATAACCCCCACTGAGGATAGCACCCTTCCATTGGACCAAGCTGTGAGCTTAAGAACGTTTTGAATAAGAACTCTATGCCATATGAAAAATGGAAAATGGGTCAATAGCTATTTTTGTAGAGAATTTTATTAGGAAATATATTAAGCCAAGGGAAACACTTTGTTAAAACTCTGGAAATATTAGGAAATGCATGTATTTTACATGCTCACAGATATTTTACATGTATTTTTATATATGCATATCCAACCATATTGTATCCAATTTGTTCTTATATATGTACATATATCTATCTATATCCTGGTAACTTTAGCTTCTCACTGATAACTAGATGAATTATCATAGTTGACTTCTGTTAAGTATTCGATTACTAGCAATAGTCAGACTAACCTAAGATTCTTGTTGGTTTTTCTTAAACTTTATGCTCGTTTGCTTTATATTCAAATGAGGGCATAAAATATGCTCTACATGATGAAATGATTGTTACTTCATTTGTTTTATGGGAATGACCCATCTCCTGAAGGATACAACTTGGAAAAGTTCCCAGAAAATGACAAGAAATGGATGCCAACAAACCGTTCCTAAGGTGTTCTTGGAATGGTCAGTATTTTAGAAATAGTACTAGTCTTTTCTCTAAAGTTTATTTTTGATCCCTTCATCATAATGAGTACCATTTTCCACTCGATGTATTTCAGCCACGTTACTCTTTTGTACTTGCCATTTTTTTATGTTCAGGAAGATAATGTAGATTCTCAGTGTATGCTATTTCCACTGAAAATTCCTTCCATAATACCTTCAACCTCCACCCCCCAACATATTTAGTGAGTGGTATATTCCTGATGCGCCTTACAAATATTTAAATACATTGGAATTAAGTTTCCTTATATCACTCATGTTATTTCCCAGATGCATTTCTGCAGTTAATTCTCAATTCTCATGCTTTTAAATGCTTGAATCGACAATTCACTATTCATTTCAATGATATAAAATCTGTTTCAAGGCACACTCTCTTTGTTTTCACTCTTGTTTCCCCACTGTCTTAGAACTGATATTATGTAGCTAACTATGTTGGTACATAAGTTATAACTTATCTCGTGTGTAATCACATGCAGCTAGGACCAATAGTAGAATTGTCTATCTACTAGAATAAGGTGTAAGATATTACATGTTTGTATCTAGGCTGTCATAATTTGGCTGCTAGCTAGACTGGTGGAACATTGTTTTTTTCTCCGGTCATGTGCATGCACTAATGTGTATTGCTAATCACATGGCTTATCAGGTCCTGATATAACCAGAATGGGGCCAAGCTACATGATTTTAGGTAACCAAATTGGTGCTATTACTTTGTCATATTCTGATACATGCAACACTATTGATGTTGATGAGTGTCCTTTCTAATATTACAAAAGCCTCTTTATCTGTTTCCTTGTTTGACCATTAGATACTCAAAGTTGTGTATTGATCCTTTTTACCATTATAGAGGACTCTGTAAGTTAGGTTCTCAAATTCTTAAAGGGTTCTAGCTCAATGGAAGAGCACCTGCCTTACAAGTAGGAGGTTGGTGGTTCGATTCCTCCATGCCCTAATGATATTATAATATCAGTTAAATACTAAAAATGACTAAATTAGTGACCAAAACATGAGAGATGTGAAACTAGGCATTAAAAATGATGCAACACATGGCGCTAATGATGAAGCCAAACATGGCGTTGATATGGTAGCAAAATAAGATGTTACTTTGGATGCAAAACATGGCGCTACACAGGAAGCAAAATATGGTGCAACAATAGAAGAAATATTTGGTGTCATTTGGGTAGAAAACATGATGCAAAAAAGGAAGAAAATTTGGTGCAAATTTGGAAGCGAAAATTGGCACATATTTGGAAGTAAAACATGGTACAAAATGGGATGCTAAAGTGGTAGCAAAAATGGATGCTAATTTGGATGCTAACATGGTGCTATTAAGGATGCAAATCTGGTGCTAACGGGGGTGTCACTTAAGAAGAAAAATAGGACACTTGCTAGGAAGCAAAGAAGGATGTTATTTAGGAATCAAACCTAGACGTTGTTTAGGAATCAAAGTTGGGCACTATTCTGGAAGCAAACCTTGACGTTGTTTAGGAAGCAAATTTCGACGCTATTCTAGAAGAAAAAAAAGAGACGCTATTTTGGACATCATAAAGGATGCTATTTATGAAGCAAAAAAAGACATTTTTTGGGATGCTTTAATTTTTCTCCATGACGCATCCCATTTAGCGTCTAGTTTGACCACTCAATCTAAAAAAAAATTACACTAAAAAGGGACGCTAATTCCAGGATTTGTTGTAGTGATTGTCTGAGGAATTAAGGAAGAAATCTAGTCTTCAAACCTCTTCGCTAGAAGCTTTGGTTGTTATAGGTTGATCCAAAGAGAAAGGAGAAAATTCAAGAGGTACTTCAAGGTATAAATCAAAGGGAAAAAAGAGAAAATTAAAATTTTGGTACTGTAACAAGACTGGTCATCTCAAGAAGGATAGTTGGAAGAGATAAGAATCCAAGAAGGATGACTCCAAGTCAGAGGAAAATTCAGTTACGTCTTCTGATTCAGGTGTGATCCATGAGTTTTTTTCTGTTTGTAATATTTCTGAATATAATGAAGAATGGCTATTAGATTATGGTTATTCACACCATATCTTTCCTCATAAATATTGGTTTTCTTCCTCTCAAACAGTTAATGATGGAATAGTTCTTTTAGGAGACAATCATTCATGTAAAAATGTTGGGGTTGGAAGTGTTAAAATTAAAATGTTTGATGGTGTTATAAGAACACTTACAGATGTTAGACATGTACCCAAGTTTTAAAAAAAAATTAGTTTCTTTGGGAGTGTTGGATTCTTGTGGTCATAATTTTTTACAGGTTTAAGTGGAACTCTAAAAGTTTCCAAAGGTTCTTTAGTGGTCATTACGGCACAATGAACATGAAACCTTTACAAACTGGTTGGAAGAACTCAAGTTAATGGTACTGCATTAGTATCTGAAACAGATTCAGGATCCACTCAGCCATTGCATTAGCACCTTGTTCATATGAGTGAAAAAGGACTTCAGGTATTAATGAATCGTAAATTGCTTCCAAATTTGAAAACATTGAATTTGATATTTTTTAAACATTGTATATTTGGAAAGAAGTGTAGGAAAAAATTCAAAGTAGGTAGTCATGTTAGTAAAGGTGTTATTGACTACAATCATTCTGATTTGTGGTGTTTGTCTCCTACCATTTCCTATAGGGGAGAAAAATACTATGCATTATTTGTAGATGATTTTTCTAGAAAGGTTTGGGTCTATGTACTAAAAAAAAGATGATGTGTTTAACACATTTAAACAATTTAGAGTTATGGTGGAAAAAAGAACTGTCATGACAATCAAGTGTTTAAGGACGGATAATGGAGGTGAATTTACTTCTTTAGAGTTTTAAAAATATTTCAAATATGAAGGGATCGTAAGAGACAACAATTGTGTACACTCCTTAGCAAAATGGCATTGCAGAACGCATGAACATTACTCTTGTAGAACGGGAAAGGAGCATGCTCAGAAATACTAAAAGTCCATTTAATATGGTAAAACCCCGCAAGGGAAACATACACACAAGAAAATTATTGAAGCTCATTAATAAAGAAGGAGAGATTACATGATGGGCCTCATCCTCTCAGAAAACTCATTACATTACATATCCCAACCATGCACTATCTACTTCATGAAATAAGTTACATGAGTAAATTGTTTCCAGTTATGCCCGTTATGAGAAAATTCTCATAAATACCCGTACTGAGAAACCTCCTAGAAACACATTAGTTTAGTTGTCATTTAACAATCTCCACCTTGACAACAAAATTTACAAATACTTTGCCCAAGACTATTTATCACTTTTTTTTTTCAAACCAAGAGAAGCCACACACCAACACAAATTCTCTAACAATATTAGTTTTGTGAACATATCTGCACAATTTTCTTGAGTATGAATGTTTTTAAAATCTACTCCACCTTCACTAATGGCTTGTATTACAAAATGATATTTTACATCATTATGTTTAGTATTACTATGATAAACAGGGTTTGCAACTAAATGAATAGCACTTTGACTGTCATAGAAGACAGGAACACTATTTTGCATCATTCCAATTTCTCTAAACATACCTCTCAGCCAAATTTCCTCTTTCTAAGCATGTGAGGAAACAATGTATTCATCCTTTGTAGTAGATAAATAAACAGTTTCCTGAAGCTTTGACATCCAACTTATAGCTCTACCTGCAAGAGTAAGGACATAACCTGAGGTATACCTTCTCTTGTCCAAATCACTTATGAAATATGAATCAACAAAACTACATACATAATAATTGTTATTATTAAAGGTGATACAATAGTCACTTGTTCCTCTTAGGTATTGAAGCACCCATTTCACTGCATTCCAATGTTATTTTCCCATATTTATAATGTACTTCTTAACAACACCTACTGCATGTGAAATATCAGGTATAGTACACATCATTGCATACATTGAACATCCTAATGTATTGGCATATGGTATATGAGACATATAATCCTTTTCTTCAACACTACTAGGACATAAACCTGAAGAAAGTTTAAAATTGGAATCCAAAGGAACGTTTACAGGATTTTCCTTATTCATTTCGAATCTTTCAAGTATTTTATCAACATACTTCTCGTATGAAAAAATAAGCTTACCATTTCTTCTGTATCTGTGTATCTCAATACCCAATATTTTCTATGAAGGTCCAAGATCCTTCATATCAAAAGTCCTAGCCATATGATCCTTTAACCTGTTAATCTTGTCCATGATTTTTCTCACAATAAGCATATCATCAACATACAATACTAAGATAATGAATATGGCATTCAACCTTTCGAAGTATAAACAGTGATCATATTCACTTCTAGTATAACCTTGGCTCACCATGAAAGAATCAAACTTGTTGTACCATTGAGTTGGGCCTAGGGACACAAAGGTAGAATTCACTTAGAAGTTTTCCTAAGTATAGAGAAGAGCTAAACAAGAAGAAGAAGAACTTGTGATAGAAGTAGCAATAGAAAAGCAAGAAGAGAAATGAAGCTATGACAAAAATAGTGAAAGGAGGGAAGAAAATGGATGAGGCACAATAGAAGAGGAAGTCATCACATAAGGAAGGAGTGCAATAGAATAATAGTATCATAAGGCATGCAAGTAGCATAACGACTGGAAAATGACAGTAAGGTGTAAAAGTGAGAAAGTGATAGGCCTTAAAGATCGTGGTTACAAGTGCAGCTAAAGCCGACATAAACCACACGTATGAAGGTATATTTATAAGTCGATCCATTAGTGTGTCCCGTTAGGTGTTACTATAATAGGAAAGGAAGCATGTTGGATAGATATAGGAAGTCAGTTGATAAAGTGACAGGTAACAAGTCTATAACGAGTATGTAATGAGTCTGCAATGAGTTTGTAATAAGGCTATAAAAGAAGGAACCCAAGATGTCTGCAGGTTAACTTCTTTACTGTGGGGTTCAGTAGTGTTATATTTCTGGTTGTTGTCTTCGTGCTTTGTCTCTTAGTATTGTTGAGTGCATAGGAGTTGAATAATATGCAATTGAGTGCATATAAAAGTAGGAAAGGTTGAGTTGATCCAGGCTGTGTGCAGATCATTAGTAAAGATAAGTAGGAATAGAGCAGGGAGAATGTTAGAGAGCATGAGAGGAAGGAAGAGTTTGTAAATATAGGGAAGAAGATATAGAACACAGTCTGTAGTTTAGTGCATAGATGAAAGGTGCATATATTTCCTCATGCCAGATGAAGAACACCTTTGTGTTTTTTTCTTGGATGGGTTTCCACATTTGATTCTATGTACATGTGTGAATGATGCATGTGTTTGAGTTATTTGCATAAATGTTGTATTGAATTGATGATTATATATTTTATTATAAATGAATATATGTATATCAATCGCATCGTAATAGTTGAATATTGTCATGCTGCATAAATATTATCGATATAATAATAGTTATAAGATAAGTTGGGTCGCAGTCTATATTTCATAGTGAACATAGATAATAAACCCATAGAATTCATTGAGAACCTTGGTAAGGGGAAAACATACCATAAATTCCCCCACCCACTTGCGAAAACATGGTTCTGGCAATTACCCATTCAAGAGAGATATCTTGGGTGAGACTGCATCTACGTCGCAGGTGCTTCCAACTGAGATCTGCTCCATAGGGACGATATCTTGGGATTTGTTGCATGGAGTAGAAGGGACTAAACCTTGGCCAGGATCCTTGGAGGAGAGAAAAAATCCAATAAATGGTTCCATTGTTAGGACCCAAATCATTTTAGTGAGGGATATGTTGTGGGAACCAATGAAACCTGAGATCCAAGATTTGGTGGATTTCAAAGTGTTAAAATTCACACGAGAAGAAAACGAAGGAACTTGGTGGAACTCAACAGAGTGAATGGGATGGTACATCTATACAAACATCCATGAGGTTTTATTTTATGAATTTCCCATTGTGTTTCATGAGTGGTTGTCTAAATTGGAAACCCAACAAATTAATTTCCAAGGAGGAGAACCGAAGGAGTGGAATCCTTAGTTGATTGAGTGACTGGAAAGAGTAAGAAATCCTGTGTCAAGGGCTGTGGATTTTTGGATAGAAAATATCATGGAGGGATACATTACTGAGTTTGTTGTTGACACATGAACCTCATACCATGAGGTAGAGCAGAAATTTTTTCAAGGAACACATGATAGGTAGTTGTCATCTTTAGAGACATGGATTAAAATGCTTGTCTGTGAAAAAGACATTCTACAAACGTGACAAAACTGTGTACAAAAAGAGTGGGTATGTCACAATAGAAATATATGAAAAATTATGCACCCTGAATTGAGATGTTCCCAGGAAATAGTGAAATTGAACTAGAGTCTGGTTTTCTAAGAAGCAAAAGAATATTTAGATCTGACAAGTGAAGAGAGACTATATTAGGAAGAGGGAGTTGCAACATAAACAAAGAAGAAGAAGGCTACAAGCTTGCGTCATACTTAGACGAAGGGTCTTGCGATGAAGAAGAAGAATATTATCCAATCTCAGAAGGAAACGAAGAATCAAAATAGTCAACTGAATCTCCATATCGATAACGTGGTTACAACTCACCTAAAAAACTACACACATCACCAGAGGTAAGATCTAGATACTTATCTCTAAGTTCAGTTGTAAATACAAGTAGTACTGACGCTGTAAATAGTGGACAAAAGAGTCTAACTAGCCAAAAAAAAAATTTGACTATACCAACAGTAAATACAATGGCTAGAACTAACATTAAGTTACCAATATTCTATGGAAATGGGTTGGAGGACCCATCATAACATTGGTTCCTTTGTGAAGGTGTGTGGACTATGCGACAGATTCAAGATCAGAATATCAAGAAAACATAGATGATCATGACTCTGCGAGGTTGTGTGCTTGACTGGTACATGAAATTTAACATAGTTCCAGTAGGAGTTTTCCTGAAATGCTCGACGAGATTCAAGTGGGCATGATAGATAAGTTTAGGAAGCCAAAGTCTGAATTAGAGTTCATTACTGAGATCAATGAAATTAAGAAGATACTGATAGATTCTATCTGGGACTTTGACCAGAGATTTAAGACATTAATGGCCAAAGTAAGCTTCCAAATTTTATACATACAACATAAGGAGTGTCTCATTGCCTCCTTGTTTCCGCACATCACCCCGTTGATGCAATAGAATATTGTGTCACAGAAGGAAGCTTTGGAGATAGAAACAAAGCTAGAACCTTCACCGATTGGAGATAGCGGAACAAGAATGATGCAAATTTAGTCGCAATTGGCCAACCTTACGGTGCAGCTCCAAGGAATTAAGAGAGGAAATGAAGTTCAAGAGTAACTATGGTGTACAAGATATATAACAAACATACAGCATAACGATAGTTTCCTAGCGTTCATGAGCTACGTTGCAGCATGAGAGTTGAACTTGATAAACACCCAAGGGATTCCTTGGTGTAGATATTCCATAATACGTTCCACAAGTCCAAAGAATGTATGTATTTACAGAATATTGTAAGTGCACCAACTAGTCTATATTGTAAATTTTGTAAATTAGTAGGCTATGATGAAAAATACTGTGAAGAACTTCACCTGATGCAGGAAAAGATGGTAGATACCTACTTGATGAAAAATGATTACTAGATGCAAGATGAATGAACAAAGCCTCAGTATCAACTTTTCTCAATATCCACCATAGTAATATCAACAACCACAGTATCCTCAGCCACAATACCAGCAAAATCAGTATCCACAACAACAATAATACCCTAAAACAAGCGGGGGTGGAAATTTTCGAGGCCATGGAAAACAATAAGGAGGAGGAGGATTTGGTCATGGAAGAGGCTAAGTCATATGTTATAAATGTGGGCATCAAATACATTTTCCTGATATTTCCAAAGTCCCACAAATTTTTTTACAAATTGTAAAGCATTTGTTCACACTGTTGAACAGTTTCCACAACTAATTGAGAAATGGCATTCTCAAACTGTCATAAATCCCAATCCGGTGCACAATCAGAATCTAAACCCCAACCAGAACATTCAGATGATTTCTACCAAGTTGAGAGAACCTCACATTATTGTGGTTATAAGAGGAGGTGTTGCGACAGGTGCAAACCAGAATACATAGCATGGATAACCCCAGGTGAGACCCGTAGCACAAAATAAATCCCCCTAGATGTCTAGAAGGAGAAATAAGTCTTCTTGGATGTGTGACTAGAGTTTGTTGATGCTAATCAACCGTCGACACCTAGACAAATTAAGACCATGCCCGAACGATTTGAACAGTTAATCAGAAAGCAACGAATGAAAAATTTTAGTAAGCTTAAATAATTTTTTAAAAGTTGTTTAGCACTAATAAATGATAAAGATGCTTTCGAAGAACTTACAACACTGATAGAAGAAAATATAGATGACCTTCGACCTAAAAGAAAGTTAACCATATCGGGAAGAGATTAAAAATAGGCCGAGAACTGCAAATGATTGTGTGGATAGGAGACTATGATATGGATTATATCATATTAGGATTGGGATCAGATGTTAACATATTGATAAGACAAACATGGGATAGCATGAATAATTCGCAACTAGACTGGTCTCCCATTCAACTAAAGCATGCAAACAAGTCGAAGGTTCTACCAGTTGGTAGACTAACTCAAGTGCCTATAGAAGTCGAAGTCTTAAGAATATATACAGAGTTTAAAGTAATCGACATTGTCGATGACATAAATACATACCCTGCACTTCTGGGAATCGATTGGAAAATAGAAAATAAACCATTATACATTTTAATAAAGGGATCTTATCATTTGAATATTTTAAACAAAGGTTGGTTGCACCAATTGATCTGCTTGAAGGGCAGAGGTATGTCAAGCCTATAAATAGTGAAGGCCAAGGAAATTACCTAGATCAGTTGTATATTATCATGTATTTGAGAGATTATTAAATAAATTCAATAGCTGATGGAAAACTGAGTTTGCAAAGTGTAATTTCTTGCACATCCAATTTAGGTGATGCCCTGGAAAATTCACAGAACAAGTTACATGAAGTCTCCATGAGAAGATACGAAAGAATCACAATATCTATCCGAACGGTAGGACTTGAAACAAGCGAGCTTACTACATATGAAGGATTACTGAACCTTGCGTCTTTCCTAGTGGAGTTTGAATAAAAAGTTAGAGAATTGTGGTGATTGTATGCCTTGGAATTTGTCTTGAAAGCTACATCCACTATATGGTGGGGTACACATAAACAATCTATCTATGAATGGCCACAGTGTAGAAGATGAATGGAGATCAGATTTGGAAAACATATTAGTTATTTTGATCAGAAGTATATAGGAATGAAAAATCCTGTGGAGCATATTGAGCATTGTTGCAGGACATGGAAAGAATATCTGCGACAAGAGTGGGTTCATCGATTCATCCACACATTGGAAATGGTACCAAGAAATTAGTATAGATCAGTGGAACTGCAAATAGGAACTATCAAATGTGAAGGTTTAGTTACAAGATTAACTCAGACATTTGAGTTCAAATGTGAACATCCGATAGTCGATGTTGCACTACAAATAATGAGGAAAAATATATTTGAAGAAATATCGGTCACAACCACAAAATTCCATCAATAAAACATATAAAAAATAAATAAATAATATATATGTGTGTGTGTGTGTATGTATGTATGTATGTATGTATGGCAGGATAGGTTGGATAGCATTAATTTCACAAATTCAAGAGAATATGACAACGGGATTTTTGGTCATGTCTAGCTTTATCGAAATATCTACCATTTGAAGTGACAGATAATTAGCGGCATATAACAAAAAAGTTTCGATAATGAGTTGGAAGTACGCTCATGTGCCTGAAAGGATGGATTCCTTTCTGATTAATTTTTCACTCGTTAAAAGAATGACTAGGGAAAATTGAGGTATACTCTCATACTTCACCGCCAAGACTCATTTCAGCCTGTGTGTGAAAGAGAAGAGCTATTATTGTCTGCAACCTTGACATCTGAACAAAGTTGGTTGTAGTATGATCATTTCTATTTCCAACACAAGTGCAATTGAGCTTGATCTGAAATCACCCACCTTAGTTATGGAATATGCCATTGGTTTTATCCCAGCGTAGGTAGAAGGGCCACCAGCTGCTGCATAACCTACTCCAGGAATAGAACTGAACCCTGTTAAGGCATCTGGAAAAGGCAGACTAGGTTCTTCTAGAACCAAATGTGGATAACACACTGGTAACTATAAGAGGAAGGGAACAACAAAAATGAGTAATCCAACACCAACCCCACTGGAGGAGGAATACTCTGAGACAAGAAATTTGATGCCAACTTATATCCTTCCTAGACACAATGATGCATCGAGAGTTACAATCTCAAAGAAGGAAGAGGCACCACTGATAGTGTCACAGCTACCCAAAGGAATGAAGGTGCTAAAGGATATTATGTTGAATGTGAGAAAACTATATATTTTTTTTATCATTATACGAATATCCAAATATACTTGGACCTCCAAAACTACATGGATACTGTGTAGGACACACCCAAGGAACCCAAAAAAATTTCTACAAAGGAATGGTCTAGAGGAATGGAACAGTATGGAATATTATCGCTATTATATATGCCACATTTTGGCTGCGGTACACCAATAAACACCCATGTTAAGAAGTTATTGGTATTTTTCCATGTGTTGGGTCTTATGGTGGGGAAATCCTATACTTGTAGATATTGAATTGATTGCAATAATAATAGGCATACCATTCACAGGGAAGGACCCAACTCTGCTTCTAAAAAAGGATCAAGAAGCCACAATAGCTGCACAGATGAAGAAAAAGTATGATGTAGTAAGAAGTAAAAGAGGATTTCCAATCGAATCCATTAATGATTACATTGTCCACTTTGCTGCAAAAGTGTTGGCATCCATGTTTTTTCCCAAGATGCATCAAGACCAATGTACTGTGGGAGAAATTGCACTTTCCAAAATCTATGTGGAGGGAGTTCAGATCAATCGGTGTCAGTTCTTGTTGAATGAGTTATTACAATACACCATTGATATACAGGAAAAGGGTAAGGAATTTCACTACTCATGGCTGTTAGTTTTAATTTCATTTATAGCATGGTTCAATCCACCAAACTACCAAGGGCTAGATATGCCAGTAAATTGCGGGGGAGAGAGATATCATAACCTTTCGTTCGAGAAGGAAAAAAGGGAACAAAAGATAGAAAACAATATTGAATTCATTATGCATGGAGAACCTATAAGGAACCAAGTAAAGAATGTGTACAGATTAGATAACACCACAGTTCATCGATTTCTTCAGGTTGTTAGATTTGATATTGGTGTGCACCATATTAACATGCAACTACGCCGAGACTAGCATCGTCAAATTTTGCCAACCAAATTCATAATGACAGAGGAGGAAGTTGAAGAAATTGTTAATGATTGGAGGAAGGAATGGAGTGTTCTGGTACCAGAAGTTCAACTTCAATAAGAGGAAGAAAATATACAAGAAAAGAACCCATATGAGAGGAAGGAAGAATAAAATTCATGGGAGTATTTCAACTCCATGGAGAGTCATTCCAAATCAACCTCGATAGACACATAAACATAAAAGGAAGGGGGAGAACCTCATAAAGAACGAGTACAACCCAGAAGGAAGAAAAAGAAGATGAAGGATCAGAAATGCAAATACCATCATCTTTGACAGTGAAGACATATGACTGATGACTGTTGCAATAGATGAAGCTGTGTAGACCAGCTTCAAAACCATAAAAGAAAGACAAGAAGATATTTCAAGCATGGTTACTAATTTGCTCAAATCCTTGTGTAAAATGGTTGAATATGTTAAAATTGTTGTGAACTGTCCATTCCAAACCATGGGGTCACAAGATCCACCAGATACTTCAACAAGAGAGAAAACTGCAATATCAGTTCTAGTCCTACCAATACGGGTGGAAGTGTCCAGAGGATTTATTGATCTAGGAAATCCGAAGTTTAATAAAGTTGTCAGGGACATCAACCAAATAACCATAGATTTATTGTCCATGGAGATAACTAAAGTATACACAATACATATTTTTGTAGCTACAAAAATAAAACTGCGCAAGAGTACCTTAGCTAAACAAGTGAAGGATGCAGATAAAAATATCAAGAAAA
Source organism: Pseudotsuga menziesii (assembly GCA_001517045.1). Taxonomy (NCBI): domain Eukaryota; kingdom Viridiplantae; phylum Streptophyta; class Pinopsida; order Pinales; family Pinaceae; genus Pseudotsuga; species Pseudotsuga menziesii. The sequence continues at coordinate 14,792 of LPNX010142594.1, forward strand.
TGAAACTAGTAGTACAAGAAACTAAATAGAAGATGAAGGCATGGGAATAAAACTGTTCAAAAATTGACAAGGAAGTAGCATTGGCCTATAATAACTTTTCATTAAATGAAATAACAAAGGAAATGATACCAGCCACCAAAGTTGCTCGACTTGGTGAAATCATTGAGGACCTTAGGAGGAAGGTTATGCAACTTGAAGAGCAGGTAAAACCAAGCACACCCCCACAGGTAGTAGAGGAAAGAAGAGAAGTAGAAAATGAAGCTGCGAAGAAGATAGAAGAAGAAAAAGAAGTATGTGCCAAGTATTTTGACCAAGTCTCTCACCCTTTGGAATCCCTAATGGATGACGAGAAATCACAAAAGATTGCAAATGAGCTGAATTCGCTTGAAGTAAACATTACTCAGATAAGGAATGACATGAAGCAGCTACCCTTAGCATAGAAAATGGCTAAGGCAATGAAGATGAGGAAATTACAGCAACAAATATAAGTGTTGTGCACACAACAACAACACCATGAGGAAAAGGTGTAAGACTTACAAGCTGAAGTAGAAAGAGTTATAGGAATCATTCAACATGTACATTAGAAGGTGCACAACATAGTGACATTAGTAGAAAAGCTCATTCCAGAGCATGTCAGTTTTGACCTGGTGGAGCAATTGTAGAAGACATAAGAAAAAATATGCGTAGAAGCAGAGCGAGTGGTGAAAATCGTGGAATATTTTTAGAGTAAAATGAGTGAAAGGAAATACAGGGATGAATAGCTTCGAGTGGCTAGGGACAATGCACAGGTGAGTGTTTGGGTCCTGTTGCGCCTAGGTATAGTAAGGTAGAATTCACTTAGAATTATGCCTAAGTATGGAGAAGAGCTAAAGAAGAAGAAGAAGGAGTTTCGACAAAAGTAGCGATAGAAAATCAAGAAGATAAAGGAAGCTACAACAGAAGAAGTGAAAGGAAGGAGTAAGAACTAAGAGGTGCAAGAGAAGAGGAAGATGTACGAGAAGAGGAAGCTAGGATAGAGGGAAGCAGTGCGAGAAGGGAAGGTTCGATAGAATAATAGTATAAGAAGGTACACAAGTAGAATAACAGATGGAAAATGACACTAAGGCGTAACCATGAGAAACTGATAGGACTTAAAGATCATGGGTACAAGTTTGAATAAAGCCAGTGGAAACCACACGTATGCAGGTATATTTGTATGTTAGGACATTAGTGCCTCCTGTTAGGTGTTACCAGAATAAGAAATAAATTATGTTGGCTAGATATAGGTAGTCATCTAAGAAAGCGATAGGTAATGAGTCTGTAACGATTTTGTAATGAGTATGTAATGAGTCTATAAAAGAAGGAATGCAAGTTGTATGCAAGTTATCTTCTCTACTGTGGGGTTCACTACTGGTAGCTTTCTAGTTATTGGCTATGTGTTTTTTCTGTTAGTATTGATGAGTGCATAGTAGTTGAAGAATCTGTAGTTGAGTGCATAGAAGATTAGGAAAGGTTGAGTCGATCTAGTTTGTGTGTGGATCATTAGTAAATCTAACTAGGAAGAGAGCGGAGAGAAGGTCAGAGAGCATGAGAGAAATGAAGAGTTTGTAAAGATATAGAAGAAGATATAGAACATAGTCTGCAACTTACTACGTAGATGAAAGGTGTATATATTTCCTCATGCCAAATGAAGACCACCTTTGTGGTTTTTTTTTGGATGAGTTTCCAAGTTATATTCTGTGTATATGTGTGAATGATGCATGTGTTTGAGTTATCTACATAAATTTTGCATTGAATGGATGATTGTAAAGTTGCTTATAAATGAATATATGTATATCACTTGCATTGAATCAGTTGAATACAATCATGCTGCATAAATATTGTTGATATAATAAGTTGCATAAGAGAAGTTGGGTTTCATTCTAGTAGTTCACAGTGAACATAGATAATCCATGCACTAACTTCATTGAGAAACATGGTAAAGGGACAAGGTACAAGAAATCCCCCCACCCCACTGCAGAAACATGGTTCTAGTAGTTATCCTTTCAAGAGAGATATCATATGTGAGACTACATTTGGGTCGCAGGTGTTTCCAACTGAGGTCTGCTCCATTGGGATGATATTTTGGGACTTTTTTGCACTGCAAAGATGGGACCGAACTTGAATCAGGATCCTTGGAGGAGATACAAAAGCCAACACATTTCCTGGGCGAATGTTTCAGGACATAGAATGATTTCTTGAACTTGCAAACTAATCTACCTTTATGATGTTGTACAAAACCTTCTGGTTGTTCCATAAAAATATTGTCATCTAAATATCCATGTAAGAAAGTTGGTTTAACATCTAGTTGCTCTAACTCCAAATCAGGCAATGCAACTAATGCTAACACAATACGATAATATACAAGCTTGACAACTCATGAAAAAAATATCATGATAGTCTATACCTTCCATTCGAGAGTACCCTTTTACGACCAATATGGCTTTGTATCCTTCAACCTTACCATCAACTCCTTTATTCAATTTGAAGAACCGCTTACATCAAACCATTTTTCTATCTTTCAGGAGTTCAACAAATTTCCATGTACTTTTTTTCTCCATAGAATCCATTTATTCTTTCATTGCCACTTTCCACTTAGCATTATCAACACAATCAATGGATTCCTAAAAAAAGGGTTATCCATCACGAGTATATAAAATTACAGACGGAACAAAATAAGTATACCTCTTAGGAGGATTTCTCTCCCTTAATGATCTTCTTTGTGTAGATTGTGGGGTTTCCACATTTTCTTGAATTTATTCATCTTCTATTACTTCTCTTTCACCAGAAACTTATCTTGTTTCTTTGAGTGATAAGAAGATTGGTTCCTTAACTGAATTAGTTGGTTTGATATTACATGTTCCTATTCCACATCAACTCTTACATTTTTGTATTTAATTAGAGAAGATTCATAAAAAATTACATCTCTGCTAATGAAAATTTTATGGGAATTAGGATCCCCACAATCTATATCCTTTTGTTACATCGTCATAACCAACAAAAATGAACTTCTTTGGTCTATGCTATAACTTAGAACGTTGATTTTTAGGAGTAAGTGCATAAGCTTCACAACCAAAGAGTCTCAAATTCAAATTATCACAAGGATGACCAGTCCATAACTCTTTCAGAATTTTACAGTCTATTTCCATTGATGGTGATTTATTTATTAGATAACAAGCAGTAGAAACTGCTTCTGCCTACAACTCTTGCTTGGTTTTTTAATGGTCTTATTTGGTGTGTAACTTGGTTTATTTTTATATGAGACTCTAACACAACCTCCTTTTTTTTATTTGGGTTCATTTTCATTCTCAATATCATCTGCTTCATCTTCATTCTCAATATCATCTAATATTTAGAACTGCTACTACCATTGTCAACTATAAAATTCTATATCATTTCCTTATCATCCAAATACATTATAAAAACCTTAATTTCAAAGAAGTTCTTATCTCTCTTTCATCATGCTAATATGTCCAATGGTCCTACCACCTTATCCGTTGATAAGAATTATAAGTTCAAGTTTTTTTGAAGATCCACTACATAAGAATTTTGTGGCTCTTGTTGAACCAATTCTTCTTACTCAAAGGAAAACAATATACCATATTTAATGTCTTTACTAACTTCCTTCTTGATGATTAGGGTATTTTTAAGGATTCTAATAGTACACCTAAGCATTAATATTTTAGGCCATTAACTTGAATTGAAAAAATCATATATATAAATAGTTAGGGGAATATTAAACATCAACATATAATTTACTACTGAAAATTGTAAATTTTTGTCAATATTATAATAAAAAAACATATTTTTGGTAAATATAGGCTACATTTGAGAGTTCAAATGACCAATTAGACATTTTTTTTTAAATGTTCCAAAAAATAACCAATTGGTAAAATTCAAACTTAAAAAAATTAACCATATGCAATATGAAAATTATTCATACATTTAAGTTGTGTTTATTTAATGCGACAATCATTTGCAAAAAATTCAACATGGTTATGATCAACCTCACAAACAATACCCGACATGCTTCCAACATCATGCCCTTCATCAATATCCTGATTCCTCAATATGGTTATGATCAACCTCATAAGAAATACCCTCAACTTTTGGCATGTTTCCAACATCATTCCCTTCATGAATATTGTCATTCCTCAATAATATTCACATTTACACAAAATTCTTCTCCACTCTTCTTTATTTAGGCTCCTTCAAAATTTAAATAAAATTCATTTTATGTCTCTTCATTTTGGTTTTTATGCTGGGAAACTTCAAATGGGGAACTTCAAAATATCATGAGGGTATTCTTAGTCATATTTTGAATGCCTATTACTACTGTAACGACCTTCACAAACAAAAACACATTTAAATGGTTAAATAAAACTAAAAATTCTTCACCTTATCCTGTTTCACTTTTCTTCTTTGTTCAGAAGCTTTAGATGAGTCATTTTCCTCATCTCTTGCAACCACGACAACCTTATCATTATCTCCCACTAGTGTTAATGTGGTATTCATAATTTCTTCATGTTTATTATCAAGGCTGACTTTGTATTTGAAAACAAACTTTTTCCCTTTGGTACAAGTGCAATTTTTTTTAAACAAATTCCAATGACCATTTATGTCTTCTTACCTTCACCTTCTATGGGATTTCAAGGCTATTTCCTTTACAACAAATTCAATCTTCTCTACATCCCTCATTACTACTATAGATTCTTAAGCTTTCACTGTTACAACCATAAACTCATCATGTTCATGATTCTCTATCTTAGGCTAACTAATATGCAATCAATTTCATGTCTTTTCTAATCTCTATCATTTCTTCTACACACATGAAATATTCCTCTTTATATTTTAATTGAACTTCAAATTCAACCTCTTATGTCTACTCAACCATATCCATAATTTCTTGTTTCTCAACTTAGTTTTAACCAATTATATCTGATACAAAATCTTCTTCAACTTCATATTCTTCAACATTAAAAATGCTGTCCAAATATTCAAGTTCTCCATTAGGTTGATCAAATTTAGCTTCAATTTAAGCAACATCACCTTCCTCTTCTTCATTTATAACAACAGCATGGTTGTCTTCTTCACAAGAAGCAAAGCATTAGCATGGTTTCTTTCTTCTTTATTCTTCTTCCCTTCAAATGAACAATCATCAAATATCTTTAATGTTTCCATTGCATACCCTCCCAATGTTCCTCTTTCTCTACTTCATGTGATGGTTTTAAATTTTATCCTAATCATCATCTTTTCTTCTTCATGATTTTCATTGAGCCTCACCAAATCTTCACAATAGATTAAGGAATTTGAAACTTGAAATGGGATATCTTCTGGCCCTTCATATTCTTTCATATTCTTATGTTTCACTCTCCTCAATCCCATCAGCATAGTTATTGTAATGTCCCTTTTTTATATTTTTATTACAATGACCAATTTTTCACTTTTGTCCCTATTTCGACCTTTGACTAGTTTTGAAGTCGAGGTCTCCAAATTGATCCAAATACTCCCAAATATTCAGGAAAGGTATATTACTGATATTAAGTTTTGAATATGATGTATAGGGAATATTTATGACCCTCTAAATACTTCTGCAAACTTGTTTAAGATTCTGGTTGAGGTAGGAGTTTTGACTAGTAATTTGGGGTTCTAATTCCCCCACAATCAATACTGAAAATGGCTTCCCAAATGCACTCAAGCCAAATTTAAATTATGAATTGAAGTAGGTTAAATGTAAATTAAATAAATATTAAGTCATGTGCATCACCATTAAACTTTTAATGTGTGCTATAAATCCCTTAAATTAGATGCCAAAACACTAGTTTCAACCTTGGGGGAAATGATAGGCAAACTTTTCCAAATGCTATGAAACTCAACAAAATAAATTTAAATTATTATGTACAGAAAAATTAACTCATATAATACATCAATAAAATTCCATACATCCATAAACCATCAGTATTTTACTTATCCATTCGAATCCATCAACATCACATTGGTTCACAACAAGGTAGTGGGGAAATGGCACTGTTCTTCATTATTTAACATTTATACATGAAATATTTTGGGTATTTAGAACTGAGAGTATTATTAAATTTAAATACAGAAATAAAATTCCATTCATCCATAAACCATCAGTTTTTTATTTATCTATTCGAATCCATCAACATTGCATTGGTTCACAACAATATAGTGGGGAAAAGGCACTATTTCTTTATTGATTAACATTTTTACATGAAATATTTCAGTATTTAGACCTGAGAGTATTATTAACTTGAAATACACATAATTTACATCATAAAATAAAATAATTTGGCATTAGAAGCTTCCCCAAAGAGATCAATATCTCACCCAAAGCGCAATCCCTCCATGAGCAAGAATATGCTATAAAAACTGGAGATGGTTGAGAGAAAGTGCTGCAATAGAAGGAACCAAAAGATTCCCTGTATCTCAAACATGCAAATACAACTCCATTAAATCTCCATTAAATTCCTGAGTGGCCTGTCCAAACACCAACTTGGACAGGAATCTTTCACGCTTGAAATTGGCTAAAGCAAAGAAAACTAGTCATCCACTAGCTCTCACAATTCAAAAATGACAATTTATGAAATGAAAAAAAGATATCCTCTTGGTTGATTCATTTATTTTATAAACATCCTTAGCCTTCTAAGGTTACCAATCCATACACAAACTCAATCCAATTCAAATTTGGGTGTGGGATCAATATTTGCCATGTGTCCTCCATTTCCTAGCCTTCCATCTTCTCCCAATTCGAGTAGGAACCCATTGAGCTTCGCCAACTCACATGAGTGCCCTCTTGGATGTTGTATTTTGATCTCACATGTTATATATGTCATATTTTAACCTTGATATCTTATTTGTGTCATAGGTGTCATAGCATCTTCATCATTTTTGTCATAGATCTAGGGAATCTAGTCTAAGTGTCTCACTAGCTCCAAAATGCCTCTTCCTCTTCCATGGGAGTTACTCTTCCACTCCAATTCAACCTAAATTTATTCATTCCAAGTATATCGAACTTCCAACTCATCCCAAGACCCTTGGGCTTCTTATGGATTCAAAATGACAAGAGGAGGATACCATGTGGCATAGAAAATCTAGCTTGTGTGGGTCCCACATTCTCCATGTGTATTCATGATAAATTGCCACTTTGATTTCCCATTGTATTTATTTATTTATCTCCTTTATTAAATATTTATTCCATTCTAATTTTAAAACATCATTTATTGTCCCCCTTATTCCAAATCCCAAAGCTTCCACCACCAACCTAGGAAACTAGTAATTTTCCTCCGTGGCAATTATTTGACCCTTAGCATCAATTTGACAAACTATCATGAATATGGAAAATATGATTAGGCCATTGTGAGCCAATGAAAAATTTTGGACATGACAATTATAAAAACCATCTTCACTCCAATGCAATTATGTCTTCAATTTCACCATCCTTTTCTTCATATTCTTCATCTAATGTAAGGTATATTTTCACTATATTTGTTTCCCACTTTCATGTACATCAGATGTCATGTACATTAGATGTATTGCTATTAAACAACTTATTTTCCTCTTCCAACACTTCCATCCTTACAATAAACTCACACATAATAAATATTTTTTTATCACTCCAAGTCTTTTTATCTTCTAGTAATTTCCTCAAGGTTTTATCTTGACAAAGGGTTTATTCGACCCCTTATATACCTCTAACATAGCTACTAGTTACTTCATGAATTGAGTTGTATCATCTTCATAGGACCTTTGAATTTGAATTCTTGTTTTGTATGCCATCCTTGCACCTCCTAATTTATCAAATTACTCAACTCTACCAAACCTCACTATTGGAGCTACCTTAACTAATACATACTTCTCCAATTAACTATTACACCTCCTAATTTATCAAATTACTCAACAAACCTTACTATTCTAGGTATCTTAACTAATACATATGTCTCCAATTAACTATTTTACAATATTTGTACCCAACCTTCTCTTGTTGAAATTATTGTCCCTCCAACTTTTGGAAAATTTTAAATATGCTAACAATATTCAACCCACAATTATATTTATTTTTCTCCAGTAAACCCAACTTCACTATTAGAGCTTCCCACAATCACTCAAGATCCTTTACCCAAATTCAACTAGAGTTATCTTCCATTACCCACTTAACCTCTTTTCCACCTATAACTCTACATAACTCTTCAATGTCGAAGGCGCAATATTCACTTTTTGTACTACCTTGGTTGTGGAGTTGCAATTTTATTCAATATGATAATGATATTTTGGCCGAGGAAATTGATAGCAACTTGAATACAGAAGCAACCTCAGCTCCCTCTGCAAATGTTCTAGACGCACACAACACTCTTACACTCTCAATCCTGCTTCAATAACAACATAACTTCAACAGGAAACTTGACAGTACAAAAGAGCTCAACGAGCTCTAACACTCACAAAGGCTGCAACTCAAATGTATTATTTAAATACAAATGTAATGAGATATTCTTCACTCAAAGTAGGCTTAACAGGCCATTTACATAGAACAATTTTAATACCAAAACCATGACACAAAAGTCTTAGATTTAAATGACAGCCTCAATAATTCATATCAAATTTAAAATTTTATAGTTGTACAAGCCTCAAAGGGACTTCTTTGTCAAATATTAGATTAGAACTGTGATCTTTTATTTACTTAAAGAAGAACTTCAAACCTGGTCGTCTAATCTTAGCCAAGCATTATAATATACTTTTCACAATAAATTTTGAATGCCAGCCTTTTACTTCAGATGGTTACTAATTTCCTTTAGTGTAAATTTCTTATGAGCTATCCTTCTTTTTTCCTTTGATTGATTCTTTTGGTATTTTATGTAGCTGTTCTTTTATCGATGGAAAAATCTCTTAGGCGAAGACCTCTTGCACTAGCCTCCATAGAAAATGGACTTTCTCTGACAATCTATCCATTCATGCAAATATAAAATGGACCGCTGGGATTGCATGCACAATATCCTTCTCAATCTCCAATACTAACTCCAAGCCCCACAATGGAAATAAATCCAACTCCCTCGTTTCCCTGCCTCATTAATAGATGGACAGATTTACATCACTACACATGGTTCAAATGTCTATACAATAATCTCACTATCACTTCTTTGGTCTCAAATATATACGCAATCTCAATCCTTGATGGCTTCATAGACTTAGTGGAACTCCTCTCTTATGCACCTTCAGGAGTTTATCTCATCAATTACAATATATATTAAATGGATTATTTGTATGAACTTGTAATAGACATAAATTCTTCAAAGATGGAGATTATCTAAGAAATTCCTATATTTGTTAAATGGGTTATTTGAATGATCTTGAAATACACATTTTCTTGAGAGCTTTACTAAGATGGAGGTTATCTCATAAATTCCTATATTTGTTAAATGAGTTATTTGAATGATATTGAAATACACATTTTCTTGAGACTTTTACTAGACTTCCTCGAAGTATTCTTACTTAACTCCATCTATTGTATAACATACTCAAAAAGAGTAGAATAGTTATCAGCTCTATGGGATGAAAAATGGCCTAATTTTTTTAATTCTAAACTTATCTTGCTATAAATTTTGCATCATGAAACTATAAGATTAGTTTTATCTACTAAAAAACACATAGCTTCCAAGCCTACTTGAAAAATAGTCAACTACCATATCTTCCTCGTAGAGACCAAACTAGTCGAGTATAAGTGGGTATATAGTAATGTTCATAATAATTAGATTTCCTATTAGCATCTTTTCAATCCAATTTAAATTATCAAATGGGTGTTTTATAAATATAAAATGTTTATCTAGCTATTCTGTATTCCACATCTAAATCAGAGTCGAAAATATTATTTTTTATAAACATAAGATATACATCCTAAATTTTCATAACTATAAGTAGTTACAAGATTAATTCTGTATAAACATGAGATAGAAAGCCTCAAAATTCATAACCAACAATAACAGGATAAGTTCTATATAGACATGAGATATACATCCTAAGGCTTCATAGCCTCTAGGTAGGAATTACACAAATACCGTATGCATTTGTCATTCTTTGAACAAATGTGCAATAGCAGATGGATTTCCTAATTCATATAAACTGCAAGATGCACTAAACTTCTATAATTTCTATTGATACAATTAATACCTACAAATATTTTGATATATCCCAAAATAAATTCCTATCTCCAAAGATTTTGATAAGTCACACCACAAATCAAGATTAGAAATGAAATTAAAACTAGCAACAACCACATTAATTTTATTAATGTGTCCGATGATATGCATAAATTTAGGCACATACTATAGGGAAACACATTAATATAAAAAATATGTGCCTAAAGTACGCCTATTGGTGTAATTGGACACATTAATAAAATTAATCTGGTTGTTGCTAGTAATGAGTGGGTCCATAGGCATATCTCCAAAATAATAATAAATTAATATGTTACAATTAATTATTAGACTATTATTTTTTATTATTAATAGTAATTATTATTAATATTGATAAATTAATATTTTATATGATTATAATATAATAATTAATTAATTATTTAAATATTATTATTAAATAAATACTATTAATTATAATCGAATCCAAATATAAATAGATTATTAATTAATTAATTAATGTGTCACAATAATATTATATATCATAACACTTAGGGTTATATCATAAAGCATAGGAGACATAAGCATTATATTACTTTATAGATTGTTATAAGTTGAATGATGAGCATTTGATTATTTTTAATTCATGGTTAATATTTGATTTGACGAAGACTATGATTGTATACAGAGATGTTTTTTCAATTGAATGATGATGATGCCCAAAAACCATTAGAGATATATAATAACAAAAAAAATGTATTCATGTTTTAAAATAAAAATATAATGTAATGTCCCGAATTTTGAACCTACCATTTATAGGCATGAGCCTATTTCATCATGATGACTATATTGATGTTTTATTTTTGGGCCGAAGACCCCATTGCATATGAACATGATGATTTGTTTTGTAGATTGGGCATAATCCAACTATTGATGATATATATGTATATATATGTTTTGTGTTGGGCGTGGACCCTGAAGGACATGATTGAGGAAATGTTTGTGTTGGGCATGGACCCTAAAGCACATGATCGATGAGATGCTTCGTGTTGAGCGAGAGGATTTGGAGCACATGAGTACTTACATTTGTGTTGGGCATAATCTTTGGAGAATTCCATGTTGATGTTGAGCATAAGCTCTAGAGCATCGGATCTTTGGCCATTGTATCCTTAGGTGTATCGTAATAGTACATCCTAGAATTTAGTGTTGAGCGAAAGCTCTGGAATTTCACTATGCTTGTAACTCCCTGTTATAGGCATTGAGTATGGGCTCTGGTAAGTGCTAGGGGTTACTGAAAATAATTTAATAACTTCCAAGCGAAAATGGCTCGAGAAAAATATTGATCATCATCATACTTATTTCTAAGTGATTAAATGAAATTTCGAATTTTTGTATTCTCATCAAAGTAATGAAGAGCTACCACATTATACGAGGAAAATCCAACATGCAAGGATGTTTAGAGTTTCCTAGCCTAGTAATCCTAAGCCATCTATCTACTTGACCTTCATAAGGAAGTGTCATTAAGTGTAGGGATCATGATACATGATGCCCGGAGACAAATGTTAACATACTATTTTAATACTATGTATTTTATACATAGTATGTATAAAGAATTAATTATGATTAATTATATAATTCAATAAAGAAAGAAGAGAAGCCCCACCAATTATTATTTATTATTAAAAGATTAATAAATAGTGAAATAACTATGAAAGACTAACTATAAACTAGTTAAAAGTTCGTAGGTTAAGAATTAAAACTTACCCTAGTAAATTAAAAAGGGTTAAATCAAGAAATCAATGATTTCTTGATTTAACTACCCCTTTGACTGAAAATTCTGCCTATAAAGACTCAAGCCAAGCAAAGGCTTGGGGTTCTGATTTTTCTCGTGGAGAATTATTATTCTATCGTTTTTTGCTCTCAAGTGTTTTCATGGGGAACTTTCTCCTGCAAGGAAAAATAGGACCGATTGAAAACTAAGTACTAGTTAGGAAGCCCTACCTTAGGAGCTCTAAGCTACTTGCATGTTAGAGTCCAGCTCAGGGGGATCCAAATTAGAACCAAGAACGATTCTGGGTCATGGTTGGGAGGAACGTGGTAGTTCCCAAGTGATTTGGTCATCAAAATCAGAGGTCATATATGTCCTAAATTGATAATGCTGGTTATTTGAAAGGTGTATAGGTTCAACCATTAAAGCATCTTTCAGAAGATAAATCACAGGTACGAATTCTTAGTATGTCAAATTTTATTTTTAGGGTAAATGCTGACTGCTTTATGTAAAAGCTTCTATATATTTTAATAACCCTAGGTAATTGATGTTCTGCCTAGATTTTGCTAGTGTCTTTATTTCCCTTCAATATTCTTAGAATGGGAAATATTATCATAGGTTGTATATAGCTAGGTTCCCATCTTTAAAATTTGTGTTCTGTATTCATCTCATATTTAGAAATTGATACTGTAGACTAGGTAAATCTAGACCTGCTATTTAAAGTTCACCTATTATTTATATCTCTACTAACATATTACATTTGTCAGTAGAGACATGTGTTTAGATTATAGTAGACTTAATCATAGGAGTAAGTTTGAAGAAATAAATATAATATATAGTTACCCTAGGGTATCACTTACAACCAGAGCTATTCTTTTATAAGATAACTATATATACTTATAAATAAAACTATCAGGTATAAACCTTTATAAAAACTATCTATGCATTTATTTCTAAAATTAAATAATCCATCTAAGACCTTTCCAGGTCTGTAATTATATAACAAATTACATTAAAAATATTCCACATAAATAAAACAACATTAATAATGATTAGAGGGATATCGTGACCATCCATGTGGTCCTTATCAAGACTTTGCTATAAAACCTACAGTCTTAACATCTATATTAAAATACCATAATTCACATGCATTATATTTTTAATAGTCCCATATAAGATCCATCTTAAACATCCATCTAAAAGTTTCATCAAGTAACATTTCATACAACTCTGTATTAATAAACAAAGGTCGTGGTATCGACCCTCACGGGTTATAACTTCATTTCATATACAAAATTAAAATCTAAAATAAGAATCGTAACATAAATCATACCATAATCAAAACGCATAAACAAAATCCAAAAGTAAATTCCTATTAGCATTTCTAGTATTTCTTATAAAATATTTCACAGTTTGAAATCTCCTTGGCCTAAATCGACGAAGGTTGTATACCCAGTCACCGGCCACGATCAAATTTACCAAATCTAACCACACAGTATTAATTACACTGTGCTCACATAAGTCATGGCCTCAGCCAAATAATGTTTTAATAAACAGTGCTCACATAAGTCACGACCTTGGCCAAATAACGTTTTAAAACACAGTCCAATGTTCACATAAGAACCATTTACCACAAACAATTTAAATAAAAGCTATCACAGCATTGCAAGAAGGCTCATGCGATTGACGGCATGGCCTTTTTCCCAAGCTGTCAAGATGTCACATTAACCAAACAAATCAATGGCATTTATGCACAGAGCATCCAGTAAGGCATATGCCTCTGTCCATTAAAAACCCTAACTTATTTAAATACAGAGCTAGATAAAAACGTAGGAGGAAATCACATACATAATGTAACCAGAAAACCATTATATTTTATTAAAACCAATGCTTATATCCATTTACCCAAAGATCCCAAATGTGTACACATGGTCACCATTAAGGCCGAGAACAAGGTTTTACATAGGGTGCCAATGGGCTATGGCACCATTGCTTGCAATGGTACAACCCATGGCTATAAAATCCCAAAACCAAATCATCAATGATTTACAGAACTGAAATAAGATTACATAGAGCTGAATGTCCTAAGAAAAAAATTATGGCATAACCATTTTAAAAATAACCAAGTCTGTTTTCAAAGCCAAAGGGTGAAATCAATTTCATTACAACATCAAACCCCAACCAAAACAACCAGTCGAAACATAACCCTGGCACATGATTGAAGGGTTACAAGCATAAGCTTGATGAGAAGGGTTACCCTGGCCACAAATGCAACACTGGGATATAACCATGTTGTAGCCACGTTACTCTCCACTCTTTTCAGCACCTGCAAGCAAAATAAAAACCAATATGGGGATGAGGCGTATGCCATTACTTTCCAACCATAAGACAAAATAATGTGCAGACCTATAAATTCATGCGGAAATACCTCACAAGTTGGAGGGCACCTCCATGGCCATACCTCTGCGCAGAGCCAAAAAACAAAACCCCAAATGACAAATGCAATACACATCCATCATGATCCAAGCCTAAGGGGAAGGCTGTCACACTTTTCCACAAGCAGTAAATGCACCAGGCTAGAGTCCATTAACGTTTCCACAAACCCACTCCCATAGTCACGACTTGTTACAAAGTATCGATTATCATCACCCTTCATACCAATGCTTAAACCCTGTAATGTATGGTTTATACCAGATATTATGTCACCCCAAACTCTAAATGCCAACGTTATTATAACAATACTTAGTCATAGGTTGTGCTAGTTCAAAGGTTAAGACCCTTGCTTAGGAATGTAGATAAGGTTTAGTCCATCAGTTTAGAACTTAGGGTCTAATACCATAGTGTCAAGGTGTTTAGGCATAAGCAACATGTCATACAAAGTATTCCATGTAAATCTATTAGACTAGCAAATCCAACGCTCTGCTCTCAAACCTTTATTAGCCTGCCAATACGAGAACATAGGAAATGCTAAAATATAATATATATTAAAAAATACATAGCACGTAAGAAACATTAATGACATACAGGATAACGAAATTAAAACCATAATGAAGAAATCAATGTATAGGAAATTTAGCCAAAATAGCTAAATTAACGATAATGACATTTACCAAGTTTTAAAACCAAGTCGGTAGGAAACGTAATAATTAGCAGTAGGTTATCGATGACTAAGGCTGTCAACACACTTTACATTTGATCCCATCGCAAGTAATGGACTGCATAAGTAAAAGAGAGAGGTGCCTTAGTTCGATTGAACTAAGTAAGCCTACGTAACCAAGTAATACCTTACCTCTCAGATCGTCATGGGAGAACTAGTCCTGACACTGCATCGCTTTATTCCCATCAACAAAGTTAAGTTAGTTTATACTTAATAAACATAGTACACATGTGCAAGAGTAAAACACTAAACTATACAATTCATTAATTCATCGACAGTAATAACTAAGAGGTACAAATAGTTTCAATAACAGAATTAAGACATAATAAGTAAACGAACTAATATTCACAAAATGGATAAGAGTTTAACAAGACAGTATGAGTAGATTTTGAAGAGATCGAATGATTAAGTAGTGCATGTAATTCTGCAGGAGTAATAATGATCCTCTTTGGGTAGTTTTTACCAGCCTATAATTTTTATTTTTATTTTTCAATTTTTTGGGACATTACAAGTTGTATCAGAGCCCAGTTTCAATACTGAGAGACTTATGGGCGCACCAGGCATTCATGCAGAGAAAATAAAGTATGATAAGTAAATTTTGTTACTAACAGAAATTTTTGTTGCTATTAAAATTTTTTGTGTTTCAGGAAAACTTTTACAGCATTGTTCAGTTTATGAACACTGTGGAAGAAAATAGTCGACAGGAAGAAATGACCATGCCCACCCTAGAAGTGAACTTTGTGGTCGATCTAAACTCTCATGTGCTAAAAAATTTGCACAGTATTCAAGCTGAACTGAAGAGTTTCAGAGAGGGCAATCTAAATGAAAGAAAGGAACAACAAGCTATAAATGAAGCATTATTGCATAACATGACAGGAGGGAGCCTGCAAGGTAAACCTACCTAGTCCACCAACAGATCCAAAAGAGAATAGTACCATGAGTGGGCAGAAAACCAAGAGAAGCAGAAAAAAGAAGGTACACCTGAAGTAACTAAAGGAGATCATCACATTCTTGCTAGTGATGACTCACTTTATCCATAGAGAAAGAGGCAAAGAAGTGATGATAGTCCTCAGGGGGAGTTTCAAAAAATAAGAGCCCCGACATATGAAGGTGAAGTAAATATGGTAGAAAAGGATGAATAATGGTTACTGGGAATGAGTAAGTATTTCCAGGTTCATAACTATTCAAGTGTGATGTAGGCTAGTATTTCTATCTACAACCTAAATGGTAAGGCAACAAGATGGTGGCGAGATTTGAACCACACCAAGAAAGATGAGTTGCGAGAAATAAGTTGGGAAAACTTTTGAAATATTTTCCAAGAAAAATACTTGTCAGAAAGGTTCTTTGACCGCAAAGTAAAAGAGTTCCATGAACTACGCATGGGGTCCATGACTATGGACGCATTTATAAATAGATTTCTAGATCTACTGCATTATGTGTCATATATCAAAGAAGAGAAGGTGAAGATCCAGTAGTTCCTAGGATGTCTTCCTCCTAGTTTTTAGGACAGGATAGAATTCGACATGCCAAAGACACTAGATAATACACTACATAAGACCCGCCTCTGCTATGAGCATGGGAAGTTACAGAAAAAAAAACCAGAACTGAAATAGAGAAAAGTCTCGAAACTTTTCTGATAACCGTAAGCCTCGGTCAAACCCACAGCCTTATAGAAAGAAAAATAACAGCCTTCAAGTGAACAGGAACTTTAATAAACTAGGTACGAAACCTTATGTACCAGCTCCTAATGGTAATAAGCAAGTGGCAAGTGGAGCCAATGCTACCCCTTTAGCGATCAAATGCTAGAAATGCAATGGGTCAAATTATTCCCAAGATTGTAAGAACAAGAACAATGGAGTCTTGCATAACTTGCAAGAATAACCTACCATTGAGGATGCAGTGGGAACCCCACGAATCTATGCAACATTAGATGGCCAACAAGGGGACCATCAAGCTACAATGGTTGAGATCGAAGGTAGGATCTTGAACACCTCTATTTCAATAATTATTAATCTCGATGCTTGCCAGAGCTATGTTGCACCTAATATTGTTGATTTATGCAAGTTAGGCAAAGTAAAGCAAGATAAACCTTGGCCGGTATAGTTAGCCACCAGTACAAAAAGGAAGGTTTCGGAAATTTTTAAAGAATGTGAAGTAAACCTGAATGATTTCCCTACTAAGGTAAACATGAACATCCTACCTTTATGATCGTATGATATTCTTATCGGCATGGATTGGTTGGAACAGCACCATGTCATGCTTGATTTTCTACACAAGTCTATCTTGTGTACTAATGGCCAAGGGAACCAAGTGAAGGTTCAGGGCATCCCAGAGAAAGTTTCTGTAAGACAAATATTTGCCTTACAAGCAAAGAAGTGTGTTAGGAAGGGCTACAAGTTTTTCTCATTGAACATCTGAGACATAGAGTTGGATAGAGAACAATGCATAGAAGACTTCCCTGTTCTTGAAGAATTCAAGGACGTATTTCCTGAGAAAATCCTCGGATTACCTCTGAAGCAAGACCTCCGAAATGAGACCTAGACTTTTCCATCGAACTGACCCCAGGATCAGTTCTGTCTTCCAAATCCCCTTACCACATGAGTGCACTAGAATTGGTGGAACTCAAACTGTAGTTGCAAGAGTCAATAGAGAAAGGGTATATCCGACCCAGTGTGTCCCCTTGGGGAGCACCAATTTTGTTCGTAAAGAAGAAGGAAGGTACGATGCATATGTGCATTGATTACCGTCAGTTGAACAAAATGAATATAAAGAACCATTACCCGCTCCCTAGGTTTGATGATTTGTTCGACCAAGTGGGAGGAGCCAAAATATTTTTGAAGATTGACCTATGATACGGGTACCATCAGGTACAAATCCTAGACGAAGATATTCCCAAGACCGCTTTTTGTATGAGGTACAGGCACTACAAGTTTGTAGTGATGTCGTTTGGGTTGACCAATGCACCCACAAACTTTATGTGTATGATGAACATCATATTCAGTAAATATCTTGATAAGTTCATACTACTCTTTCTTGACGACATTCTTTTTTATTCCAAGAATAAAGAGGAACACGAAGAATACCTTCGCATAGTACTTCGAGTGTTGAGAAAACCCTGGCTCTACACTAAGTTTAGTAAATGTGATTTTTACAAACCACAAATACAATACCTAGGTCACATCATATCAGAGTCAGGAATAGTTGTGGACCCAGAAACGATTTGAGCCATAAAGGATTAGCCTACCCCAACTAGTGTCACTGACATTAGGTCATTCTTGGGATTAGACGAATATTATCAAAATTTCATTGAGAACTTCTCGAGAATCTCTTGCCCCATGACAGCTTTACAGAAAAAAGAAAACAAGTTCTTATGGACTGACAAGTGTGAAGAAAGTTTTCAAAATATTAGGCATCTTTTGATGACCGCACCAGTGTTACAGATTGCGGGATCCCGATGGGGATTTTATTGTATGCATGGATGCAAGCAAGGAAGGACTTGGAGGAGTCCTCTTGTGAAACAACCATGCAATCTATTATGAATCACGTAAATTAAAGGAGCATGAGTAGAATTATCCCATGCATGATCTTGAGCTAGCGGCCATCATCCACGGTCTAAAGATGTGGGGGAACTACCTCATGGGAAGGAAGTTCCTTCTAAAGACAGACAATATGAGTCTAAAATATTTTTTTTATCAACCCTATCTGAATGCGAGGCAATCCATATGGTTGTCTTTCCTAAGTGAGTATCACTTTGAACTAAAGCACATTAAGGGAAAAGAGAACAAAGTTGTCGATGCTTTGAGTCGATGATCTCATATGATATATGAGGTGACCCTAAGTCAAATTGATGTAGATTTGCATGAGAATATTAGAATGACCAGCAAGGTTGACCCGTTCTATGTAGAAATCCTTAAGAAGGTCAAGGAGGACCGGTTGTTGCAACAACAGAAGGAATACAAGGTGGATGACTCTGGACTACTATGGTCCAAGGATAGATTGTATGTTCTAGATGGAGGGGAAATTTTGTCTAGCATCCTCACATGATTTCATAGGGCACCCTACTTAGGCCACCCGGGATATCAAAAGATGATATCTGCTGTTAAGAGACATTTTTTTTGGCCTAAGTTAAAGGCCAACATTGCAATGTTTATTGTGAAATGTCTGGAATTCCAACTAGTTAAAGTTGAGCACCAACATCCTTCAGGATTTCTATAGCCATTTCCCATTCCAGAATGGAAATGGGAGGTTATCAGTATGGATTTTATTACTGGCTTACCAAAAATCAAGAAACAAAATGATTCCATCTTCGTATTCATTGACAAGTTGTTAAAGGAAGAACAGTTCATCCCCATGAAATTGACCTACAAGGCCGTGAACATTGCCGATATCTTTGTAAAACAGATATTTAGATTGCATGGGATACTCAAAGTGATTATCTTAGATCGAGATGTTAGTTTATAGGAAACTTTTGGAGATATTTATTCTCTGTATTAGAGACACAGCTTAACTTTAGCACTGCTTATCACCCGTAGACGGACGGGAAGACTAAAAGACTAAACCAAATTGTGGAAGACATGCACTTTGAATGCATGTCATGAAAAACCCCACCAAGTGGGAGGATTATCTTCACCTTGCAGAGTTTCAATATAACAACGGGTATTAGGATTTCACCAAGATGAGTCCTTTTGAGGTACTCTATGGACAGAAGTGTAGGACCCCAGTTAATTGGGATAGTCCGATGGATCGGCTCATGTTAGGGCCTTACCTGTTATTGGACTTGGAACAGTTAGTTACCAAGGTCCAGGGAAAACTTAAAGAGGCACAAGACCATCAGAAAATTTATGTGGATAAGAAAAGAAAATATAAAGACTATCAAGTAGGTGAGCATGTCTACTTGAAAGTGAAAACAAAATGGAGCTCATTGAGCTTGGGCAGGTGTGGTAAGTTAGCACCTAGGTTTTGTGGATCTTTTGAAATTTTGTCCAAGAAAGGACCAGTGGCCTATGAATTAGCATTAGCTGTGCATGTAAGAGTTTATAATGTTTTCCATGCATCTTTATTAAAGAAATATGTTTATGACACTAATCCTGTCATTGATTGGTCCTTATTACAGGTGGAACCTGAGGGGGAATTTTCCCCTAAACCTTTGCATATATTGGACAAGAGAGAAGTGCAACTTCAGAATCGCACTGTGGTCCAATTGAAAGTGTAGTGGAAGCACTTTGAGGTAGATGAGGCTACTTGGGAGAATGAGACCACCATGATAAAGGCTTACCCCACCTTGTTTCATGATATCATTCAGAGTCCCTAGAACAACGGGGTCGGTGTTGTACTAAGTGAAGAGGGATGTAATGTCCCAAATTTTGAACCTACCATTTATAGGCATGAGCCTATTTGATCATGATGATTATATTGATGCTTTATTTTTGTGTCGAAGACCCCACTACATATGAACATGATGATTTGTTTTGTAGATTGGGCGTAAGCCAATTGTTGATGATATATATGTATATATATGTTTTGTGTTGGGCGTGGACCCTGAAGCACATGATCGATGAGATCCTTTGTGTTGAGCGAGAGGCTCTAGAGCACATGAGTACTTACATTTGTGTTGAGCATAAAGCTCTGGAACACATGAAAATATAATTGGAAATTTTGGGCATAAGCTCTAGAGCATTCCATGTTGATATTGAGCATAAGCTCTGGAGCATCAAATCTTTGGCCATTGTATCCCTAGGTGTATCGCACAAGTACATCCTAGAATTTAGTGTTGAGCGAAAGCTATGGAATTGCAGTATGTTTGTAACTCCCTACTATATGCGTTGAGTATGGGCTGTGGTAAGCACTAGGGGTTACTGAAAAGAATTTAATAACTTCTGAGTGAAAATGGATCAAGAAAAATATTGATCATCATCATACTTATTTATAAGTTATTAAATGAAATTTTGAATTTTTGTATTCTCATCAAAGTACTGAAGAGATACCACATTATACAAGGAAAATCCAACATGCAAGGATGTTTAGAGTTTCCTAGCCTAGTAATCCTAAGCCATCTATCTACTTGACCTTCATAAAAAAGTGTTGTTAAGTCTAGGGATCATGATACATGCTGGCCGAAGACAAATGTTAACACTTTATTTTAATACTATGTATTTTATACATAGTATGTATAAATAATTAATTATGATTAATTATATAATTGAATAAAGAAAGAAGAGAAGCTGCACCAAGTATTATTTATTATTAAAATATTAAAAAATAGTGAAATGACTATGAAAGACTAACTAGGAACTAGTTAAACGTTCCTAGGTTAGGAATTGAAAATTACCCCAGTAAATTAAAAAGGGTTAAATCAAGAAATCAAGGATTTCTTGATTTAAATGCCCCTTTGACTGAAATGTATGCTATAAAGACTCAAGCCAAGCAAAGGCTTGGGGTTCTAATTTTTCTCTTGGAGAATTATTATTCTGTATGTTTTTACTCTCAAGTGTTTTCTTGGAAAACTTTCTTTTGCAAGGAAAATAGGACTGATTGAGAACTAAATACCAATCAGGAAGACCTACCTTAGGAGCTCTAATCTACTTTCATGTTGGAGTCCAGCTCAGGGGGATCTAGATTAGAACCAGGAACGGTTCCGGGTCATGGTTGGGAGGAATATGGTAGTTCCCAAGTGATTTGGTCATCAAAATAAGAGGTCAAATATGCCTTAAATTGATAAAGTTGGTTATTTGAAAGGTGTGCAGGTTCAACCATTAAAGGAGCTTTGCAAAGATAAATCATAGGTACAAATTCTTAGTATGTCAAAGTTCATTTTTAGGGTAAATGCTGGCTGCTTTATGTAAAAGCTTCTATATATTTTACTAAGCCTAGGTAATTTATGTTTTGCCTAGATTTTGCTAGGGTCTTTATTTCTCTTCAATATTCTTAGGACGGGAAGTATTATCATAGGCTGTATATATCTAGGTTCCCATCTTTAAAATTTGTGTTCTGTATTCATCTCATATTCAGAAATTAATATTGTAGACTAGGTAAATCTAGACCTGCTATTTAAAGTGCACCTATTATTTATAACTCTACTGACATATTACATTTATCAATAGAGACAGGTGTTCAGACTATAGTAGACTTAATCATAGGAGCAAGTTTAAAGAAATAAATATAATATATAGTTACCCTAGGGTATCACTTACAGCAAGAGCTATTATTTTATAAGATAACTATATATACTTATAAATAAAACTATCAGGTATAAACACTTATAAAAAAATATCTATGCATTTATTTCTAAAATTAAATAATCCATCTAAGACCTTTCCAGGTCTGTAATCATATAACAAATTACATTAAAAAAATTCCACATAAATAAAACAACATTCATAATAATGAGAGGGATGTCATGACCATCCATGTGGTCCTTATCAAGACTCTGCTATAAAACCTACAGTCTTAACATATATATTAAAATACCATAATTCACATGCATTATATTTTTTATAGTCCCATATAAGATCCATCTTAAACATCCATCTAAAAGTTTCATCAAGTAACATTTCATACAACTCTGTATTAATAAACAAAGGTCATGGTATCGACCCTCACGGGTTATAAACTCATTTCATAAACAAAATTAAAATCCACAATAAGAACCGTAACATAAATCATCACCATAATAAAAACACATAAACAAAATCCACAAAGTAAATTCCTATTACCATTTCTAGTATTTCTTTTAAAAAATTTCACACTTTGAAATCGCCCAAGCCCAAGTCGACAAAGGTTGTATACTCAGTCACCGGCCATGAAAAAATTTACCAAATCTAACCACACAGTATTAATTACACAGTGCTCACATAAGTCATGGCCTTGGCCAAATAACATTTTAATACACAGTGCTCACATAAGTCATGGCCTCGGCCAAATAACGTTTTAAAACACAATCCAATGTTCACATAAGAACCAGTTACCACAAACAATTTATATAAAAGCTATCGCAGCACTACAGGAAGGCTCATGCCATTGACAGCATGGCCTTTTTCCCACACTATCAAGATATCAAATTAACCAAATAAATCTATGGAATTTACACACAGAGCATCCGGTAAGGCGTATGCCTCTATCCATTAGAAACCCCAACTTATTTAAATACAGAGCTAGATAAAAATGCAGGAGGAAATCACATACATAATGTAACAAGAAAAATGTTATATTTTATAAAAACCAATTCTTATATCCATTTACCAACTCTTTTATCCATTTACACAGGGTGCCAATGGGCTATGGCACCATTGCTTGCAATGGTGCATCCCATGGCTATAAAATCCCAAAACCAAATCATCAACGATTTACAAAACTGAAATAAGATTACACAGAGACGAATGACCTAAGAAATAAATTATGGAATAACCATTTTAAAAATAACCAAGTCTATTTTCAAATCCCGAAGGTGAAATCGATTTCATTGCAGCATCAAACCCCAACCAGTTGAAACATAGCCCTCCCATAGGATTGAAGGGTGAAAAGCATAAGCTTGATGAGTAGGCTTACCGTGGCCATGAATGCAACGCTAGGATCCAACCATGTTGTAGCCATGGTGCCCTCCACTCCTTTCAGCACCTGCAAGCAAAAGAAAAACCAATATGGGGATGAGAATTATGCCATTACTTTCCAACCATAAACCAAGCTAATGTACAAGCCTATAAATTCACGCGGGCATACATCACAAGTTGGAGGTCACCTCCGTGGCCATACCTCTATGCAGAGCCAAACAACAAAACCCCAAATNATAACCCAAGCTAATGTACAAGCCTATAAATTCACGCGGGCATACATCACAAGTTGGAGGTCACCTCCGTGGCCATACCTCTATGCAGAGCCAAACAACAAAACCCCAAATGAAAAATGCAACACACATCCATCGTGAGCCAGTCCTAAGGGGAAGGTTGTCACACTTTTCCACAAGCATTAAATGCACAAGGCTAGAGTCCATTAACATTTCCACAAACCCACTCCCATAGTAACGAATTTTTACAAAGTATTGATTATCACCACCCTTCGTACCACACTTAAACCCTGTAATGTATGGTTTATACCATATATTGTGTCACCCCAAACTCTAAATGCCAACATTATTATAACAATAATTAGCCATAGGTTGCACTAGTTCAAAGGTGTAGACCCTTGCTTAGGAATGTAGATAAGGTTTAGTCCATAGGTTTAGACCTTAGGGTCTAATACCGTAGTGTCAAGCTGTTTAGCATGAGCACCATGGCATACAAAGTATACCATGTAAATCTCTCAGACTAGCAAATCCAAAGATCTCCTCTCAAACCTTTATTAACCTCCCAATAAGAGAACATAAGAAATGTTAAAATAAAATATATATTAAAAATATACATAGCACGTAAAAGAAGTTAATGACATACAGGATAACGAAATTAAAACCATAATGAAGAAATTAATGTACAAGAAATTTAGCCAAAATAGTTAAATTAACGATAACAACATTTACCAAGTTTTAAAACCAAGTCGATAGGCAACGTAATAATTAGCAGTAGGTTATCGACGATCAAGGTTGTCAACACACTTTACATTTGATCCCATTGCAATTAATGAACTGGATAAGTAAAAGAGAGAGGTTCCTTAGTTCGATTGAACTAAGTAATCCTGCATAACCAAGTAATACCTTACCTCTCATATTGTCATGGGAGAACTAGTCTCGCCACTCCACCACTTTATTCACATCAACAAAGTTAAGTTAGTTTATACCTAATAAACATAGTACACATGTGCAAAAGTAAAAAAATGAACTATACAATTCATTAATTCACCGATAGTACTAACTAAGATGTACAAATAGTTTTAATAACAGAATTAAGACATAAGAAGTAAACAAACTAATATTCACAGAATGGATAAGAGTTTAACAAGATAGTATGAGTATATTCTGAAGAGATTGAAAGATTAAGTAGTGCATGTAATTCCACAGGAGTAATAATGATCCTCTTCGGGTAGTTTTTACTAGCCTATAATTTTTTTTTTCAATTTTTGCGAACATTACATATAAATTCTAAATAATAATTAATAATTAATTAATAATTAATTATTATTAATTAATATTATCAAAGTATAAACTATAAATTTTTTTATTTTAGAATAGATTATAGTTATTTAATGATAGGCAATATATTTAGTTGTAAAAATCTAAAATCTAAACCATTTTTTTATTAAGTATTATTAATATATATGATATTAATTGAACTTATAAAAATATCATAATTAATTATGAATAATATAATTCAATTATAATATTATATTCAATATA
>LPNX010142594.1:45958-72961 GCA_001517045.1 Pseudotsuga menziesii
TGACAAAGCCATTAAGGAATGTACCATGGATGAATATCACAATGTAATATAACCCTTAATAAATAACAGAATGGGACATTTAATCCATAATGAATGTCAAAATGCAACATAACCATAATAAACATCAAAACATGACATAACCCTTGATGAATGTCACAATGATGGATTCCAAAAGTCACATTATGAATGTGTCACATATTGGGTTGTGTGGGTGTATATCATTTTTTAATCCTTAATGAATGTTATAATGGGACATAACCCTTTGTCATATTAGACATATAACCCTTGCTTAATGTCACAATGTGACATAACAATTAGTAAACGCCGCAATGCGGCATAACACAATCAACTTCGAATGTCACATTATTGATATGTCACATCTTGGATTGTGTCAGTGTATATCATTTTTTAATCCTTAATGAACATTATAATGTGACATAACCATTTGTCATATTAGACATATAACTTTTTCCCAATGCTGTAATACGACATAACCTTCATAAACATCAGAATGAAACATAATCCTTGATGAACGATGAACTTCGAATGTCACATTATTGATATGTCACATCTTGGATTGTGTCAGTGTATATCATTTTTTAATCCTTAATGAACATTATAATGTGACATAACCCTTTGTCATATTAGACATATAACTTTTTCCCAATGCTGTAATACGACATAACCTTCATAAACATCAGAATGAAACATAATCCTTGATGAACGATGAATGTCACATAATTAATAAGTCGCATATTGGGTTGTGTCATTGTATATATCATTTTTTAATCCTTAATGGGACATAACCATTTTTCATGTTAGACATATAACCCATACTTAATGTCACAATGAGACATAACCATAGATGAATGTCGTAATTGAACACAACATGATGATTGTCGAATGTCACTTTACTAGTGTGTCACATATTGGGTTGTGCTAGTGAATATCAATTTTTAATCCTTAATGAACTTTAGAATGAGACAAACCTTTTATCATTTTAGACAGGTAACCTTTGCTCAATGTCGCAATGCGACATAACCATTGATGAACGCCACAATGCAGCATAATACATGATATACATCACAATGTGAACGTCGAATGTCACATTATTAATGTGTCACATATTAGGTTGTGTCAATGTATATTATGTTTTAATCCTTAATGAATGTTGCAATGTGACAACTTTGTCACATTATTAATGTGTAACATCACAGGCATTGTCAGCGTATACCAATTTTTATAAAAACCAGTCAAAATGCAACATAACCCTTGATGAATCTCATAATGCAACATAACGTTAATAAACATTAGAATACAAAATAATACATGAATGTTGAATGCCACATTTTCACCCTTTGTCATATTATACAGATAACCCATTAAAGAACGCAATGAGATAACCCCTTACTCCAAAGTCTTCTCTTCAGTAATATTATATAATATTAATGTGCCTAAAATTCCATTTAATGTGATGTTTTGGATCTATCATACAACTAAATTTCAAAGTTTAATAGATTGGGAAATTGTTAAAAGTGTTTTTCTAACTTAGATTGTATTGTTTATTTCTTATATTTGGATTAGTTCAAAGAATATTTTTTATTAATTTCTTCTATTTGGGTCAACAAAACAACAATTATCAAATTAAACAAATGGGTCAATAAATTTGATATTTTGTTGACCTGTAAGTTTATTAAATTTCAAAAATAATAGATTGGAAAATTGCTAAAAGTGTTTTTTTAACTTAAACTGTATTATATTATTTTATTATGTTTTTTTCCTCTTCTTATGTGGGACAGTGCAAGCTAATGAGGGTCACTTTTGGCACGTTAGATGCAATAGAAAACTGAAAAATCAGCAATCCCTCAACTTAATTGCTTTTTTGAGATACTTACACAAAATATCTTGCTTTGAGTAAAAAAGATTAAATGTAGAAAATTGAATCACGTTTCCAAATATATAAGCTTTATGTATTGAAATTTTTTATAACTATGTCAAATTTCATTTTTTCTAACAGTCACTTATTTTTTTAGGTAAATCATAAGGTATATGTTTTTGTGGGTGCAGCCTTTGAGGTCCTAAATGATGCTTTCGAGATACAAAACTTTGCAGGCATGTAGAGAACATATAACACTAGTGCAGCACTATTTTTTGAAAATAAAATTAGTAATTTTTAATTTTTTTTATAATTATCTAAGTGATCATTCCTCGAAAATGGTACGTATTTTGTGGGTGCAGCCTTTGAAGTTCTTAATGAAATATTCATGAAATGGATTTTTTATAGAATGTAGAGGTCAGTGTCTTCTAGTGCACAATATAATTGTTTTTTTTAATGATTACAAATTGAAAAAGTTATGGGAATAACACTAACAACATGTATTTTGATTTAAGGAGTTAAGACACAATAGAAATTGAAAACAAATAGGAAAATATAATATTTTTTTATAAAAATTACATATTTAGAATCTGCATAAAAAATGCTATTTATGTTTAATATTTCGTCAAAATTGACTGTGTGTAGCATACTGTAATGAGTGTGTAAACAACAACTTCTTCAGAAAATGGGGGAAATGCCTAATTAGCTATGGTTTATCATGTACCATAGTACAGGTTTGGTATTACCGAAGCAAATTTGAAACCATACACATAGGAATATTGGTGAAATGCAAGCAAGTGAATTGGAATGTTTAAATTCAAATTTCATTTCTTGCCTTGTATAATTCCTAAACATGTATGCGTTATATAACTATAGAACACAAGTGCGTTATATAGCTACAAAACGTGTGCACATTACATAACTATAAAATGGAAGCGCATTATGTAACTCTAAGATGCGAGCACATGTTGTACAGATAAAAGTATAGCACTATGTGTAACATATCAAATGTATGGATAATATTTTAGAGGGGGTGGGGAAGGGTCAAGGGCCTAGGAAGATGTTGGAAGTTCAAGTGGGGATGGTTAATAGTTGAGAGGGGCTTGGGAATGATCAATATCCTAGCGGGATGTTGTAAATTTGAGTGGAGAAAGGGGGATAAGGTGGAGGGGAGGAAGTGGGTGATGGTTTGATGATAGAGAGGATTGGTAAATGGAAAAGTGGATATCGATTATTAGAGGAGGAATATGATGTGTTGGAGGAGAGAGGCGAAGGAGGGGGGAATTGAAGAGATGGGAACGAGATGCAATAAAGCATATACTAGGTTCATAATGAGGTGGGGGGTTGAGGAGAAGCAATAAGTTGAAAAAATAGAAGAAGAGAGAGAGAGAGAGAGAGAATGTCGTGGAGAGAGTGTGAGAGAGAATAAGATAGAGAGGGAGGAGGGGGGGTGAGGGAGGGATGAAGATAGAGTGAAGGAAAGAGACATTAAGGGAGCAATAGAAGGTGTGTGTGTGTGAGGGGTGACGAGGGAATAGAATCAAGGAGAGAAAGGTGTAGGTTCACACATGTAGCGAGAGAGAGAGAGAGAGAGAGAGATGGATGGTGTCACCATCGCATTAGTGGAAAATGAGAGATTAGTGACTAGGAGACCAAACATTTTGGTCACCACAATTTTTTCAAGGGATAAATGACCAAAATTGATAAATTTAAGTGAGTTAACTAAAAAAGACCAAGATGAATGACCAATTTTGGTCACTGGATAAAAACCAATTGAAAATGACTAAATTTGGTCACGGGATATCTAGACTAAAAATGACCACATGACAATTGGTCATTTATTTGGTCATTTTTTATTCTTGCGATCTTCTTATCACTCCTAATTAATTAATTATGATTAATAACCAATGTAATTGCAAGGCATTCTTTGAAGGTGAAGTCCATAATTTTAGGTATTCTTCCTGATTATCATTCATTTTGGTAAAACAATAAAGATAAGGATAGTGGCCTACATTAGAATGGAAAACAGTTTTGACATAGAGGTTAATTAATTAATATACGCTATTATATGTCACATTAATTGTTTTCATTAAATAACTTAAATTCCAGCTACGTCTAAGTAGTTTTTTTGATATAATGAAGTGTGCTCCAACTTGAAAATAATTACAATAAAATAGTTAATGTTATATTGTTAATCATGAAGTGTAAAATTTGTGATACACATATGACTACTTAATTAAGGAGTAAACTAGTGAACTGACCATTTGCACCGATCGGACGACCTGGCTCGCGTGAGCAGTCACGTCCGACGTTGCCGGTCGTCCGATCGGTGCAAATGGTCGGGCAAATAGGTCCCGGCATTAATTAATGTGTTTAAAATAAGTTTCATTGAAAATATATCATTCTTTTCATGTAGAAATTAATTAAGAGTATTCAATTGTTTAAAATTGTAAAAAATTGAAAGAACAATATTTTTTTGCATTTTTTTTATTAAAATATTTAAGAAACTTTTATTTTTCAATTGAAATACAATTATTTATATTGTCTTTCATTTGTCAAAAGCAATATAAATAATTGAAAATAAAACCCCTTGCAAATACCTGGGTATGAACCTACCACGCATAACTTTACTATTTATTCCCACCCACATGCAACTAATGAAACTTTACACACTTCTTGCTCGGGCCTTTAAGTTAGACTAGGTTAACAATAATTGGTTGGTTGCTAATCTAATTTAAGAGCAGGTTGTCACAATAGCTTGAACAAAACTTCCATGATAAAGGTTTATTTTTTCAACAATTTTTTTTTCTTGATAATTTATGTAAAATGATTTGACAAAGTTATTATTTATTTGGAAAAAAAATAAGTGAATTATTTTTGGTTTATTTCATTTGAATTGTGTTTTCTTTTAAAATTAAGGTACAACATGAAAAGAATATTATAAGAAATATATTGCATCTATGGTATGGATAAAAGGGAAGAAGATGAATATTAATATTGCATCTATAGGATGGATAAAGTGAAGAACATGAATATTAAACCACACAAACAAACACGTTACAACCGAAAAATAAAGCAGTGATAGCTGTCACTTTGTTTGTTTTGGCCAAGATAATTTGGAATATGATATAATTAAAAGGTATGAAGTATTCACCTTCTTTCCTCTTTTGAGTCAAGCCCCTTCATAGCTGATCACTGCCAACATGATGAAGAGCAAGCCGCGTGGGGAAAATAGAGGGTTCGTTTGGTGGTTTCACTTTCTTTCCCCATTTAGTCGAG
This sequence comes from Pseudotsuga menziesii, assembly GCA_001517045.1. Taxonomy (NCBI): domain Eukaryota; kingdom Viridiplantae; phylum Streptophyta; class Pinopsida; order Pinales; family Pinaceae; genus Pseudotsuga; species Pseudotsuga menziesii. Next base: position 51,114 of record LPNX010142594.1, read on the forward strand.
CCCCTTCCAATTTGATCACTGCTGACATGATGAAGAGCAAGCGGCTTGGGGAAGAATAGAGGGTTCATATGGTGGTTTCCATATTGGACAGCTTGTCCTGGAGTTTATTCTGGTAATTGCTGTGGTAATTCATGGGAGATTTTGTTATTACAGAAATAGAATGTTGATGTTGGTTAATTGGCGGGAGGGGTGTGATATTGCTTGGGTTAATATATATCCATGAGTGATAGCCTCTACAATGGAGATGAAAAGGGCATCAGACCGGATGTGGAGGCTTTTGAAGAGGCGCTCAAGGACATCCTTAGTTGCAGAGCTGAAATCCTTGAGTTATTTCCAGGTAAGTCAAATTCTTCTGATATTTTTGCATCTAGTGTTAAACTCTTAGGGATTAATTGTTAAAAATTCTTCTGATATTTTTGCATCTAGTGTTAAACTGTTAGGGATTAATTGTTAAAAATTTTCTGGATACTCTCCAAGTATGAAAAAGCCTCAAATTGTCAAATTCCTCACCTGTAACTTCTGTTGTGCCTGTAACTTCTGTTGTGCCTCATGGAGGCTTTGTCTACTGTTGCTGCTTCTGTGTACTTTTACATACTAAATGGGTTTTCCTCTGAACTACAAGACAATTTTATTAAAGATGTTTTAGAACTTCTAAAAGTGAATTTTAATAGTATACATAGAACCTAAACTCAATCTAGAAGAAGCAGAGAAGGCCCTCTATACTCAAGCTAAAAGAAGAAATGCAGTGAACGACTTCTATGTGTTGTTTTAAAATGTATGGTTTCTATTCAGTTTGTGACTGGATGGATGGCTTCTGTGAATGGAACGTGAGCCCCATGTTCCCACTGATTGAAATAAGGGCTTCAAAGGGTTGTTTAATTGTTAGTATGTATTCCCTAACTTTTAGTGGCAGAGTTATGAATTCAGGGATGTAGTTAGTTAATGTATGAGCCTCCATCGTTCTAGGGTAAAGACTAGGTGCAGTTTATATAGATCTCCGCGGTTGGTGCCCACAAATTAAATAATTGTATTGTATCGACTCTACCTTTGCGTTTCCTGCAACTAACTCATTGGCTGGATCAACAATGTAATCAATGGTGAAATCTACTGGAATGACTAAGGCTGGTAGCTTGTAGGTGTTGCTACCTATGGATTTGGATATTTATATTCCTCTTATCTATATGTTGGATTCTAGCCTTTCTATTCCTTTAATATATGCTATTGAAATTGGTGCTTCAACCGTTATATATTCTTTTTCCCCTTTGCGAAAGCTAGTGCGTATAGGTAAAGGGATTATTAGATTGGCAGTAGCCCTCATCATCAGCAGGGCATAGTGCCCATTTTATATATACCGAGCCTATAAGGGAGAATATCGAGGCTAAACGTAGATAAATCACTGCTGTAACTAGAACCCTTGACTCCTACAGAATCCACTACTCACAACAACTCCTGTTTTTTATTATGAGACCGGGACTCCTTTACTTGCACACTACTTACTGGTAGTGCTACAGGATCAATTACTAGGACTGGCGCTTTGAATACTGTTGGGAGTCATGCTCAATGATCTACTTTTGACTATGTTTTATACTTGTCTATCTCTGTATCTATTGATGATATATTAGCTATCTTACTAAGCTCCTCACTCACTCAGCTATTAGATTTATCTAATAAACACTAATAATAAAACCGTAGTCAGCTCTATATAACTATGCTACTTACTCTGTTAGAGGTGCTTTAGGTCCCTTCACTGCCAATAACAAAAATAACTATGAAAACCCCACCACGTATGAGTCCAATCCTAGAACAACAATGGCATCTAAGGAACATTATAGTAATCATCCATGCACTCCAACTGGGACTTAAGCTTGCTACAATGCATTTTCCTGGCCGTATCGGGATTTGTGAATATTATGAAGCAGAAACAAGAATTTCAAGGAGCCCATTCATATTTATCTTTGCAGTGGAGGATGATCTGAAGATATTAGTGGTGGTATAGCCGATATAATAATAAGATTATATTATGTCATATCCTATGTCCACACACTTTCTTGATTCCAAATCAGTCAATGTTCACTCCACAATCTTGGAAAGGTGATCTCAAAATTGTTTATGACCTATGTCTTGAAAATGATAACAATTTAGATCCTGACAATTTCACCAACCACAACAGTAAACACATGCCTAGTTCCAATCCCTAATACAGGAACTTCAAATAGAGAATGCTACATTCTCTGCTGTAGTAACAATCAAATGCTTGATTTAAGGTTTGGGCCTTTAGTTTTCCCCTGACTCCTTTGAAAACCTTAAGGCTTGTAGTAAGTAACCATGGATAAAAAATTTCACAATTGTCATCACAAGAACATAGCAGTTCACTATTTCTTAGATGATAGAATAACACTTTTGAGGCAACTATTATGTGCTGAGACAATTTCTTTTTGTTTGGACACTAGTCTTTAGCTTGGAGTTAATCACTCCATTTATTCAATGAAGAACACCCGTGGCTCAATTTCTTCAGTTCAATATCACGTAGCTATTTCTAAATGCTATAGGAAGCAAAGCCTTATTCCTTTTATTTCTATGGACTGTGACAAGTGGCTTCAATACCTTGATGCTTGATGAAGAATCCGTCCACCAACCTGATCTGGAACAAGGATGAGAATGGCCTGCTACAGGGTCTTGACCGGATCAATAATTTGTTGCTAAGCCTAGATATTTTTATTTCACTTGGGTGATTGTAAACCACTCATAGAAACAACTGAGATGTTGTCTCATAGATGAGACCTGCGATAACATATGTTTGATACCCTTGGGGGATCAAAACAAGTGATGATGTGCATCTATTTGCCCAAAATTCCCTATGTCGTTGTCACATGCAATGTTGTTGGTATAGAATATAATTCTGAGGTTGATCTTTAAGTATACCAAAGCCTCCTAAGAGGGTCTGAAAATGTTATTTTTACCAGTCTTACCCCTTGCTATGAACATAGGTTTTTTTTATAATAATATGCTTACAAATCATGTTCAGAGTTCTTCAAAATTTTGTCCCAAAAATTTATTTATGACTGATTACTATTTTTTAGGTCCTAAGCATGCTCAATAGTGCTCAGATAGCCCAGAGAAAACCCAAGTGACCACCCTTGCAAAACTGGGTTAATAGATGCCATGCATTTTTATGGTCCAGGTAAGGCAATATATGTGATTCTCTCCCTCTATTATGAATTAAAATGGTCATGACTATAATATGACTGCTTACTGCTTTTTGATGGTGTAAGCATGCTATGACTGTAATAGGTGAGGATATGTTTTTAATTGATTTATTAAGGGTCTATGACAATTATATATCTCTATTATTAAGACTTCATTAGACTAAAATTACAAAATTGAGACTTTTTTTAAAGATACAATACATTACGTAATATGTTGATACTCTAGAAAGGTTGTAGCCAATAGGAAAAAGGATATTAAAAAACAATATTTTCTCATGCTATTTAATTAACTAATACCTTGTTGGTTTCAACCACCTTTTTTCAATTAGCAATTTATGCCCTTAATTTTGAAGCTTACCTACTCTGTGTATCCAAAGTCATGGTAATCAGTTCCAGTTAGTTATGAAAATTATATAGTCCACATGATTGATTTTGTTGTTTAGGAATTTTATAAAATACTTAGATCATATTCAAATGTTCTCTAGCTGAGATGGTACTGTCAGGTGCATTGTTTCCTCCAATTGTGTAATGATATATCAAATATCAAATATCATGATTACCCAATTGGGGCACAAATTTTAACTTCAAATCATTGATACAATTGGTGTAATTCTAAATTGGAGTTGTCCTCAGAACAATTTTCTGCAAACTACACGATATTTCATAAAGTAGAGGTGAGATTTGTAGCCTCCAAATTTCTTTCCTTCGCTAATAGAAGGTAAAAGCTTGAATAGGTTATATGGATATTTTCATTGTATCTTGAAGCAATGGACATTCTTCCTCAGCTTGTACTATTGCAAAGATCAAGGACTATTGATAGTATGACTAGGAATTGCGTCTTCCTTCTATGGTATGCTTTTTCTGTATAATGTAGTATTTGGAAGTCTCCAGTTTCGATCATTATGCTTCTCTCATTAGAATTCTGAAATTGCTTAGGATCCTGTTAAGCTGTTTTGTTGCTTTTCTATTGATCTGGAATCTAAATTCTATCATGCTAGAACATGAGCCTCCATCGTTCTAGGGTAAAGACTAGGTGCAGTTTATATAGATCTCCGCAGTTGGTGCCCACAAATTAAATAATTGTATTGTATCGGCTCTACCTTTGTTTTTTCTGCAACTAACTCATTGGCTGGATCAACAGCGTAATCAACGGTGAAATCTACTGGAATGACTAAGGATGGTAGCTTGTAGGTGTTGCTGCCTATGGATTTGGATATTTATATTCTTCTTATCTATATGTTGGATTCTAGCCTTTCTATTCCTTTAATATATGCTATTGAAATTGGTGCTTCAACCGATATATATGCTTTTTCCCCTTTGCAAAAGCTAGTGCATATAGGTAAAGGGATTATTAGACTGGCAGAAGCCCTCATCATCAGTAGGGCATAGTGCCCATTTTATATATACCAAGCCTATAAGGGAGAATACTAAGGCTAAACGTAGATAAATCATTGCCCTAACTAGAACCCTTGACTCCTACAGAATCCACTACTCACAACAACTCCTATTTTTTATTATGAGACCGGGACTCCTTTACTTGCACACTACTTACTGGTAGTGCTACAGGATCAATTACTAGGACTGGCTCTTTGAATACTATTGGGAGTCATGCTCAATGATCTACTTTTGACTATGTTTTATACTTGTCTATCTCTGTATCTATTGATGATATATTAGCTATCTTACTAAGCTCCTCACTCACTCAGCTATTAGCTTTATCTAATAAACACTAATAATAAAACTGTAGTCATCTCTATATAACTATGCTACTTACTCTGTTAGAGGTGCTTTAGGTCCCTTCACTGCCAATAATAGAAATAACTATGAAAACCCCACCACGTATGAGTCCAATCCCAGACCAACAATGGGATCTATGGAACATTATAGCAATCAACCATGCACTCCAACTCGGAACAGGAAGCACAACATGCCTTGAACCAGTGCAGATTTGAATGCAAATAAGAGAGACGAGGTCTAAGTGGATATTACAGAATCTCCACCGCTAATATTGAGGATTTGTATTCGAATCTGACTCTGCTTAGGGTTCTGCTTCTCCTGCTGTTGGTAACTGCTCTTATTTCTTCACGTGGCTCAGTATCTTCCTTTTCTGCTGCTGTTGATTATAGGTCAACTTCAATTTGAGAAAGGTAAACACAAGGAACAACCGGGTATGCTACCCCTACTTTTACTATATATACTATGCCTAGACCCTAGTAATTAGATGAGTATACTAACATGATATATTGTAGACTCTAGGAATTCATTTTGATATTTTTGAATTTAATCCAAGATTAGATAGATGAAAAGAGTTGAAAGTAAGATTGACTTATTGTCTTCATAATTGAATGCAGAAAATTGAAGATGAGTCAACGACCAGCTTTGTCAACAAATGAATACCATGCACATGATGAGAGAATAGCCAATGAGAATATGTTGGAGAAATATGCATGTCCTTGTAATAATTGTCTCGGAGGGAAGATGAGAAAGAGACAAGTGATTTTTGCACATATGCTGAGATTCGGTCATAGCGGTATAAGCCCTTTCCCTCAAAATAGTTATCCAAATAGGATACCATTGGAAGTCACGAGAGATGTAGAGGCACCAAACATAGACGAAGATGCAACAAATGCAAATGAACATGCAATGTTAGATGAAGGCATTGAAGTTGATAGAATGATGAATGAGGGTTTCAAGGATGATTGGTAGAAATTGCTGGAGGATGCTTCAAAACCTGTGTATGGTACTTGCAAGTTAAGTCATTTGTCAACAATCATTCTAATTCTTAGCTAACAGATATTGGGATGGTTATTTGCATTTGTGTCCCATCTCTTAGTTATACTCCTAAATCCGTTTTTAGGAGGGGGGAATATTGTAGGGTTGTCTTTTAATCACAACTCAGAACAATAATGAGAGTTGATTCCTCCAAATGACCAGTATATATAAGGATAATCAAAGTCAGATAGACAATCAGATCTATGAGTTTTGCAAATTTTAAAATATTATGCTTAATGTCATAATTGGTAACACATCAGCATTACTTCCATAAGGATAAATCTATCCTAATTCATGCACTACGTAATTGTGTAGTCTTGGTTTATTTTGTTTGTAGGAAAATATAGCAAAACACACACACACCTTGACACAGAAAAATCCTATTGTATAGTGTTTGACAAAGGGAAATCCCATTTTATATGGTCGAACACATATATCATCAAAAAACATACATTTCCTACAACTTCTTTTGTTTGCTTGGTCTAGACAAACAACGAGGGGAAGCAAGCTTGGTGAGGTTTGAACCTGGGCCATGACTATGACAAGCACTCTGCTTTACTGCCAGACCATTGTCTGTAGACTATGGAGTTGCATTTATTAGTTCTAATGGCTTGTTAAAGTGGAATATGTAAATTTTTTGAGTCTTTATAAGAGCTAGGCAGAAGCCATAATCACGTTGATACTTATAAATAGTTACAGTGGCGACAATTACTTCACCCTAACTCTAACAGTACCTAGGTTGTAGAGGGTTAAATTAATCTTCAAAAAAGATTGTAATGGCATAACCAAGTTAGTGTCTACCTGTGCAACTGCCACTGTGATGGAGGTATGTCAGACCATTTCTCATATCTGGGCATGTATTAAGCAGTTATGGGCAACAAGATAGCCCTTAATTTCAACTTTTGTGCAGATTTGATGTATATTGCATCCTCCAAAGAGCAAGATGAGGCATGTTGGGCTCATTCTGGGATGATCTTAGCATATTGCAGACATATTCTGACCTTTAAGGAGTAGTAAATTTTCTTCAATCTCAAGTATGGGAACATTCTTTGATAGCCTGGGCATGCTAGACCTGTCCCTGTGCATTCCAATAGCAGTCAACAGTCATAAAACCTTGTTTTTTTCAAATTTGGGCCGTTTTGAGTAGGTTCTGGGTATGCATATGAGTGAAACCAGCAGCAAATCATGCTGATTATCAATTCTGGGAACATTGTAGACAATTACAGTGGTGAGGAAACAAGTCTGAGAAGTCTTTTGAGGGAGATCATTAGTAAAAGGGCTTTGAATAACCATGAAACTCAAAGCCTTCGATACAAGCCAATCTGATGTAGGATCTAGATCATATAGGGAAATTGTTGCATGATCCTCCATCCTTTTCATCATCATGAAACTTGAAATTTATTATCTGATGTTTAATTTTTAAACTCTACTATCGAGTTAGTAACATATCCATATTCGCATATACAATCACATATCCACTAAGGGGTCCACGAAATTGGTTTTAGAGGTGGACAACTCTGCCATGAATAGACTACCCTCTGATTCAAGAGTTAAAACAGCTCCACGATATCGCCATTCACCAAGTCGCGTGGCTGCTGCGTCATGACCCGGTGCCAAACCACATGCTATTTTTCGGCCCCAATCCATTGATCGGTGTGCTATGCGAGCATGAAGCCATAGGCCGTCCACATGGAGCTCCCAACGATTTACTCGCAGTGACATTTTTTCCTGGTCCTCTTGAACTGTTCAAATGTCATCGAATTGATTCTCTTCTAATTCCATGGAGTACACACACTGTGTCTTGGTTCAGCACCTGAACAATAAAAGAAAATAGAACTTAAAGTGTGAACTTCTTCTTGACTTGGATCTGTCTCCTTGGAAATTGTCAGTAAATATTCATTGCCAGATTTATCCGAAGTTGCGACATTCTGCATCACAACTATGTACGCGGCCTGTCTAATGTTCATAGGTAGAAGTGTTGTATTTCTGGCATAGGCTCCCAGATGATGCTATTATCCTTGAATGGGCGTGGTCTTCCTCTAAATATGTGCTACCAGGAATGTGCTGAAGTATCCTGCAGATAAATATGCCTTCTTATATGCAAAGAACAAGTGACATATCTGAAAGCTCATCCTGATTTTGGGGTGAAACTTGGCAGCAAATTATCTCCTACAGCAGTCCGTAATACATATAGCCCATAGGAAGCCCTAGATTTTAATTCACATGATTCAATAGCCATAATGTGAAATGGACAGCCTTGACCTTTGGCACCTCCACAGATTTGATCCCAAGATTTTATGAAAGTTAAGAAGTTACACATGGAGCAGACCACTTCATTGTTGGCTCAAAACAGTTAGAACAATGCCTTGGATAAAGCCCAAACTGTGGGTTCATTTCTGTCATATGCTTCAACACAGGATGCAATACTGTAACCCTATAGGTTAGACCCCAAGAACTCAGGCTATCAAGATGGAAACACGTACCTCTTAGCTAACATATTGGCACTTTCTTGCACCATTCTCAGGCCTCTGTTGTGGGAACACAATATGCTGCTCTTAGGTTCATATTTATAATATTAACACAGTTTTTATGATCATGCTCATTTGCTTGGAGTATCTCCATTCTTATGATAATATGGGGTCACCATACTTCAAGGAACACCGGAAAGATCTGTATACAATACTCACCTTCCATGAATGATCATCAAACTGCAAGTGTCAAACCTGGCTTTAAGAACTGATTAATCTTCTTCCAAGACGTGTAGTCCATCAACCAAGGCATCATTATTCTGGAAACAATTTATACGGAAATTCTTTCTAGATCACATTATAGCTTGATGGGAAGAGGAAGCAAGTCATTCTGGCCAGAACTTTCTCGTCTTTAAATGCCGCCACAATTTTCCCACATAATGCCTCTGAACAAAATCTACTACTACAGGATGCAAAAGGAATGGAGCATTATGTAGATATAAATTGTCGGAGCATAACCATTTGTTTGAAAAGGGCTGCCTAGAATTGTGGCATGCTGCTGCACATGATGTAAGGGTGACTGCCGTCAGGATGTTCAAGATCTCCCAGAATTGGTGAGGACTATAGGACCCCTCTCATGCTACAGTCCTGTTGTCTCTCTTTTTCGTTTGATGTTCAAATGGTTGTAAGTGACTTTTCAATGACCTAGACACCTCTATGTGCCCTAGGATTTCCATTTACTGAAATTTTATGAAAATACTCTGGAATTCCCCAAAACAGAAAATTCTTTGAATTTCTATGTTCTGGTATTCATCTTAATAATCGTTTGGCTAGTATTATTGAAATCTTCCTTTTTAAAAGCTACAGGACATAGCCCTAAGATGTACGATTTTTATTTTTCAGTTCCATGTTTGATTACAGCAGGCAAAGATGCATAATTGTAGTGATAGTTTTACTTCTCTCTGTTTTTGTTGCAAAAGTTTGATTCTTTCATCAGAAAAACAATTTCCAAAAGGCAGGGGGTAATGGCTCAATGTGATTCTTTCATTCACACATCTACTTATATAACTTTGTAGGCAGTATGTTTCATTCTTGAATGTGGAAATCCTATTCTGCATTGATAATTATTCCAGGGCTTCTTGGGTGAAAGGTGTACATACTGTCATAAGCGTAGGAAAATTCTCATCATTCGTATACTTTGTTGTAGCCTGCAGGTTATACCTCCTGGAATGGACTTCAGCAATGTTATAGTGCAAGATGAAAACATAGATAATGATTCTACTCAATTGCTTGAGTCTCCTTTATGGGGTGAGGTAAGCGGCAGGGAAAGGTTTAATTACTCTCCACCATTTAAGATTTCATATACTTGAAAATTTATAGTCGTCACACTGCATAATAGCATTTTTTTGTTTTTTAGATCCCATAGTTTTTGAACAATCCTTCAAAACCCATTATTTTGGCTCTTTCTCGACCTGATCCCAAGAAGAACATGGCCACTCTAGTTAAGGCTTTTGGTGAATGTGCCAAGTTGAGGAAGCTGGCAAACTTGGTATTTCTTCTTTTAACTTCTAAATTTAGCTTTTTCTTTAGAGGTATGTTTTTCTAAATTTTGAGTTTTTTTTCTTTTTGCTGAGTCTTAAATGAGTCTTTTCTGAGTCGTCGACTCTGTCTTTGCCAATTTCAAGTCTGACAACATTGATGATGATACCCCGGTCGCTGATAATTTGGTATAGCATGGGCGAGCAACAACATTATGGTTGTTTTTGGGCAGTTTTGAGAACATTTTCACCCTTAGAACAACAATGATCATACCATTTCTCATATTTGGGCATGTATTAAGCAGTTCTAGGCAACAAGACAGCCCTTAATCTCTACTGTGCATATTTGATGTATATTGCAGCCTCCAAAGAGAAAGATGAGGCATGCTGGGCTCATTCTGGGCTGATCTTAGCATATTATAGACATATTTGGACCTTTAAGGAGTAGTAAATTTTCTTCAATATCAAGTCTGGGAACATTCTTTGACAGCCTAGGCATGCTGGACCTGTCCCTGTGCATTCCAATAGCAGTCAATAGTCATAAAACCTTGTTTTTTTCAAATTTGGGCAGTTTTGAGTAGGTTCTGGGTATGCATATGAGTGAAACCAGCAGCAAATCATGGTGATTATCAATTCTGGGAACATTATAGACAAGTACAGTGGTGAGGAAACAAGTCTGAGAAGTCTTTTGAGGGAGATCATCAGTAAAAGGGCTTTGAATAACCATGAAACTCAGTTCTGAGTGTAAATAGCAGCATCCAAACAACAATGAAGGAACAATCTGAGCAAATCCTGTGGTGGAAACAACAGTAACTGACCTGTGATGTAATGCTGGATATCCTCCTGACAGCTTGTAATAGGTTGGCATAATTGAAGACCTGTTTATCAACAAACCTGGGTGAATAATGTGCGATATATGGTGCACTAGAGAGAAAAAAAGTGCCCAATCTTCATAAATTATATGGTATAGAAGAGGTAGAACCACCCCTTGCCTCACAGCCACAGTATCCTGAAGCAGCAAACTATTGGATACCTTTTCTAGCCCTGGGTGAAAGTGCTCTCTGTTAAAGAAATGTAACTGTAGAAGATATTCTATTTTGTAACACAGAATAAATGTAACTGCAAATCCCTCTGCCTTACAATCATAACAACATTTATTTCTGGGCTCATATTTTAGTGCAAATGTCCCAAGTCAGTGTGATTTGGTTCCTGTACAATGGACTGATGTTTTTCAAGAATTTGTGTTGGTGAAATGGATACTGGCCATTTTTGTTCAATTTTAAGTCTTTATTTTTTCTGTTTGATGTGTTATTTCCTTAAAATGACTTATCAAAGTATTTCCTCTAATATTTCAAGGTACTTGGGTGGATCCTTTGATGTAGATTCGTTGGTATAGAATTTTTTACATCAACTTGCAGGCAAATTGGCCATCATTGTAAATGTATATGACACAACCAATAAATATTTTCTTGTGCTGATGTATGGTACGGGCTCTAATAGCCACCACATAGGCGAATTGGATTTTGGATATCCTGATAGAAAGCATGAAATGCATTGCTAGTATGTCTTGTGAATTTTGAATAGTCAGTGGTGTCTAAGGAGTTTTATCGGATGGCATTTCTTGTGAATTTTCGCATGATCTGTGTGTGAGGAAGTCAAATTGTCCCTGGATTTGAGTTCCTTCAAATCATTTTTATGGGGTTGGCTTTTGAATCCTTCTTTGAATATTGAATTTGGCACAAGGGATCTACTTGGTTTAATTTCAATGTACTATCATATTGTTGCCTTTTGACAAAGAAAAATACTAAGTCCTTGTTGATTTTGATAATGAAAAATACTAGGTTCTGTCTGTAGTTTTGTAGATTGCTTAGACCATCTCTTGCCTGATTGAAGTAACCATAATAAATTAGAGTTGGTGTAAACATATTATGGAGAGAAATGCACTATATTTGATTGGCAGTTATGCACTTATTTTTCTAAAAAGTGGAATAAGAGAGTGCATCTCCTACATTGTTAATAATTCCAGCTATATGAAGAGAACTAAAATTTTGTTTTTCTAATTAGTTAAAGGTTCTCTTTGACCTAAACTGCATACAAACAAGGAAACCAAATACATAGCTGGGTAGAAAGAACATTGATGACAATTTCAGCTATATGAAGACAAATTATGCAGGGCTTGAGATCCTCACTAGGATCAGGTATTGATTATTTTAACTAAAAGATGTATGCTGAATATTGTTTTTTAATCAAGGGGAATTTTACAAGTAGGAAGGAACTGGTACTAAGCCTGTATGCATGTATGGAACCGTGCCTTTGGTATCCCCTAATCATGTTTCAAAACAAATATCAGACCATAAATATTTTAGATTCACTTTACATTAGCTGGCATCTTGTTTTTGAAAGTACATTTATTTTGTTGATTCCAAAGGTGAGGTATGCATAATACATTTGCAATTGCTTACAGGACTTAAACATAATGAAGCTCTTATGTTTATTTATTTGAAAGATGATTAAAATAAGAATCATATTATTTATTTGAATCTCTTATGTTTATTTCATCTAGTCCATCCAGCAGATGTGAACATCATAATCCTGATGATACTTTTGTCACCAGCTGCCAGCATCATATATGTAGGGTCTGCTTAAAGTCTAATGTGGCATCTATAATTGAGAACTCAATGGAGATGTTAGAACCCTCATATGTTTATCTCAGAGTACAATTGCAATGCCCAAGGTAATGTATAAGCATCTTACAAGGAATTTGTGGAAACTTTTGACTGGTTGTGCTGTTTTGACCTTAAACATGGCAGTTGGAGTTTAGGCAATTGAAATGCATCTAGACAAGATTACACATTTAAGTTTTTTCACAAATTTTTTTGAAAAAGATCAACTTATGTTATCATATTTATTGGACCTTTTTGTATTGATATGTGTATTTTTCATGCCAAGTAAACTAGCTAATTAATACTCCTCAAAAAAGGCATTTTCACTACAAATCTACCTTCAAAACTACATGATTAATTTATGTCACAAATTTGTCTTACATCAGTTATATGAGGACAATATTTTGCCACAATTGTCTCACAATTGTCTTCTATCTCACACTTTTTGGAGGAAAAACATCAACTATCTCACAATTGTATTAGGAAAAATGATTCTAGAATATTTGAGTGGGCATTGAGGTGCCTGAGGAAAGTTCTCAAAGACTTGCATTAGACAATGATATTTCCAAAATAGGTGAAGTAGACTCAACTACCATTAACATGACAAATGATACTAAAAAGTGCTTGGTTGTCCTCTTCAACAAATCTTAAGCATCTTCTCTTTTATTACCAGTTAATTATTCTCTCCTGTATTTCTTTGATATGACAGTGATTTTCTTGGATATGTTAAGCTCTTGTATTCCCCATATATTTTGTACTTGTTAACTCTGTTTTTTCTCAGGAAAAGGGAGAAATTTTCTTAACTTTTATATTTGAGAAAATATATTTATATTTCTTACTATGTGGTAGGTGTGGACTGGAGCTCAGTAAAACAAATTTAGTTGAGCTACTTGATGTTGATACTGTGCAAAACTATGAGAATTCACTATGGATTGCTTACAAAAATATTTACGGTTCAATGGTGAGGTCGGATATGATCAATTTTATCAGGTGTCAACAGAAGAAGGCAATATTATCTATGAGGATGTCTTCCAGCAAAGGAAAAGGTATGGTGCTTTTATGTTTTAATAGTGGGGAAATAAATCATGAATTCAAGCTTGCAAATTGGAAATTTAAATCTAGAGGATTATCTCCTTTTTGATGAATATAGATTGCAAGGGAAGACGAATCAGTTGTTATTTTATGGTCCTCTTCATCCAGAACTACCACAGATGTACATAGATAATTGAATTCTTGTCCTCTATTTTCTTTTCTTTCATCAGTTTCCATACTGAATAGAGGTTTTACAAGGAAGGAAAATACTGATGATGCTGTAAATCAATTGGAGAGTCTACTAAGGGATGGAAATGTGCATTCTCCAGTCTTTTCTATATGTACAGAATGTGACTTTTCTTGGTGTGCTGCATGTGGGTTGTCCAATTCCCAGTCTAAAAGAAAAGGAAGGAGAGGTACTCATGTTCGCAGGGAAGCAGAAAAATATAGAATCTATGGGATAATGGCAGATCTTGAATCAATTCATAATGAGTACACCAAAGGAACTGTTAACTCTAACGAGTATGCAGCAGGAAATGTCGACTATAAAGAGTATGCAACAGTAAATGTTGACTCTAATGAGTACACAATTGGAAATGTCAACTTTCCTGAGTATGCTACAGAAACGGGTAACTCTGATGACTATCCCACATAAAGTGTTAACTCTGGCTACACCACAATAGTTGTTAGCTCTATTGAGTATACCCCAGTAACTGTTAACTCTAACAGCAACCTTAGCATTGTACCTCATGATTTTGATCATGACTAGACAACTACAGTATCAATGGGTGGCTATTGGTCCCCTTTTGATAGAACAAATCATGGGAAGAAAACTATCTGGAGTGCTGGTACTGGATTTGAACAGTCTCATGGATCTCATCCTTTCTTAGGTTTATCAGCCTATGTTCTACTGAGTCAGGAAAATATTCTTAACCGAGTTTTAGAATACTTTATGATCAATGATTCCATGTTAGACATATGTGCAAGGAACAAGCTCTATCATCAGCTGGTATCCCTGTTGACAGCTATGAAACAGTATCCGGATCTCCTTTCAATATTGATGGGATCCTACCTGGAAAGTGACAGAATTGATAGTTCCAATCATAACATTGGAAGTGATGGCTCTTTAATTGGTAAAATGAAGAACATATATGATCAATCCAAAATTATCATGAGAAAATTCCCAGGAGGAATTGATGACAAAAATGTAGAAGCTGATGTTGGAATTGAAAAATGTGTCTTGGAATGCTACGAGGGATTGGAAGAAGCAGCTCAAAACCAAACATCTACCATACCATGAATAATATCTGTTTCAGATGGGGAAGATACTGAAATGACAGAGTGTAGTGAAGCTAATTCAGATCAGTCAACATCTGTTTCAGTGAAGGAAAGCCCCAATGATGAAACTTGTTCAAATCAACATAAGAAGGCTTTGATGTATAAAAACAATTTTAATCCACTCAAATTCCTGGACTGTTCCTTGATAGCGGGATTTTTTCCACGTCACACTTATAGTAACAAGTTCACTAGGTCAGGAGCAAATCGCCAGAGCATTGATAATACATGTGAGCACAATAAAAAAGGGATGATATATATTGCTATACACCTTTGAAATTCACACTTGATTTAATACTTCATTTTTGGAAATTGTTTTGGTCACCTTGATAATTTTATTTCCTTGATATCTACAAGAGAATCATGTTATTTTAAGCATTTGATGAGTTTTTGAACCATTCTAGAACATAACTACTGTATAGTCAACAAATATGAATCATTTGGGCATATTGATTTAAACCTGGGAATCACTGACAGTGTAAATTCTCCTTCCTTTTGGAAAGCACTATAGATCAATATTTGGAAACTCTGAGATCTAGCTGCCTCCATTGAGGATGGTACAAGAAGTAGCAGTGAATCTTGATGAATTGATTTCTCCCTTCAATTGTCCAATTTTTGGTTCTACATATATAAAAGTATTCTTACAGTTTCCAGAATCCATAGCATTTACTTTCTTATTGATAATAACACCTTTATTGGTTTTATGTCCACTCTATCCACCTGCAATATGTCTGTCTTATTTGAGCAAGGCAACTTTTTGTGACTTAACATCATAGTAGTTTAATATACTCAAGTCATGATTCTCTCTAGTTCTGCAGAGTGAAGGATGCACAAATTTTAGATGCTGCACTTGGTCTATATGGATTTTGTGATAATATTGTTTTCATAGTTTAACACCCTACCCTCCCTTCTTTTGGGGAAAGTTGTAACTCACTTCTGAATAGCTTGTGCTGATGAATTTATGTGTTGGATGATCATGTTCCATATCACATTTTGAATCATTACAAGAGTTTTTTTGGAGTTGGTTAAATATATTTGGGCTTCTATTTAAACTTACCTTCTTTTTTACCATAGATGATTTCATACTGATAAGAGTTCTATTTCATTGTGATATGCTTCAAAGCATGGATTCATATGATGAGGTTTTGTTTGATGCCACATAAGGTCTAATGGAAAGGCTTGCAATAGAAGCAATATATGAAGTTTCCATGGTAATACCAATAAGAAACCTTGTAAATGTATTTCTTAGAGAATGTTAGTCCATTGGTTTTGACTGCTATGTTGTCATTTTTCCACTGAAAAGGTGAAAACAGAAGCTAGGATTATGGAGGGTAATGTAGGTAAAGCACTTTGTCATGAAGCTGTAAGAATCAATCCCGCTGCACTTGTAATGGGAACAAGAGGACTGGGGATAATCAAGAGGTAAGACCCTTTTATTTTGAATACTCTGCATCTCCTTGTAAGCTTAAAGTTGTGTTTAAAAGTTAGAGCGTATCCGAAATGCGAGTATGCTATTTTTGGTTCAA
Source organism: Pseudotsuga menziesii (assembly GCA_001517045.1). Taxonomy (NCBI): domain Eukaryota; kingdom Viridiplantae; phylum Streptophyta; class Pinopsida; order Pinales; family Pinaceae; genus Pseudotsuga; species Pseudotsuga menziesii. The sequence continues at coordinate 67,654 of LPNX010142594.1, forward strand.
ATGTTTTGTTGTTTCTGACATCTTTTATGGTTTGAAGGGTATTGCAAGGGAGTGTGAGTGAGTACTACTTTCACCATAGTAGCTTCCCTATAGTGATTGTTCCTCCCAAAGGTAAAGTTCATTTACATTTTATTTTCTCCTTATCAAATTGAAAGTAGTTGTTATGCATGGAGGTCTGGACTTGCATACAACATTCTATTTTCATACAGAAACTTGTATCCAAATCATGTTGTTGGTTTTCAAAAGGATTCAACCTGCAAAAAAGTAGCAGTAAATATAGTTTCACAATCAATTGTGTCATTTATCATGAATTCTACGAATAGAATAACGATATAACCATGATTATGATAAACAATCCCAGCAGATCAATAATATTATCATCAAACAAAATAACAGTAATGAAATAATGAAAACAATAGCAACACACACACTATAGTGTTTGGTCGAGCTTGTGCCAACAGGGTTGCTGAGCTATAAAGACCAGGAAATCCAGTGTGTTAATGCAATATAGTAACATGGTGTGAATGAGTCAAATATGCCAAAAAGAATAGGCACTTGTGCTTCCCCTCGTTCTTGCTTATGCCATTCTCTTGCTACTTGTGCTTCACCTTGATCTTGCAGACAAGATTATTTTACCTTATACAAATGAGTAGTCTGAGTGACTCTGAGATCTAGCTGCCTCCATTGAGGATGGTGCAAGAAGTAGTAGTGAAGTCCAAAATAACTTGTTTGAGAGTTCCAAAATAGCAACATCTTTATTAAAGCATAGGCCTTCCATCTTGTTGGTACATTGTCTTTTCAGTTGGGTGTTTTGGGGTTTAATTGGAGGATGGTTTGTATGTATTGTGCACATGTCAATGCAGTTGCATATTGCTACAAATAATTTGCATATTTTTGGTCTCCCAACAACTATAAAATACCTGTGTTCATTGTTAAGTTTGTTTTTTCACGCACGCTCTCTGATGGTGTTTTGGCTGTCGCTGTGTTTCCCTTTAAAAGTTTAAAAATTCTAAATTATGAAGTATTATGTCTTTCTATCCATGGCAGGGACAATCAAGCAAAAATTTAGTTTCTTCAGTTCCTGTGGAACCCCATGTCAGTAGTACACGCAAGGATTCTAGCGATCATCTTGCACTTAATATAGACATGGACTCTGATAAGTCAACTTCAAACCGTGAAGATGACGAGAAAGGTTGAAATTGATGTTCTCTGTTTACTCTGCAATACGAGTTCAATATTAATACTACCAATAACTTACTACATTCATTATCTGGTGATTGTGGCTCAGGTCATGTTTTCAAGTCACTCACATCAACTGGGATCATTCCAAAGTCTACAAGATCACTAACAGACCGAATTGATGGGATCTGGTAACCTTTTAAACTTTAAAGATATTTTCTTGCATTTGAATGAAATTGTTTTCAATTCCTTTAATGCTTTGGTAAAGATGGAAATAAATGTATTTTGAACCAGGGTTTTTGGTGGGCGTATGCTAATGCGACAACCTACAGCAAGGATGGGTATTATAGTTTATTGGGTTGTACTACATTTTTGGATGGTTGTGACATTATTGTAAAAATAATTCACTAGTGAGCTTGGATGGTTATACAACAACAACGTGAGGTGTCAATATGTTGAGGTATATAGTAATGATTCCTGCTATCTCTACTAAAAGCTAGAAATAAATCTTGCTCATAACTCATTTATGATTATTTCTCAGTGTTTCTAGGTATTTCATGTAGTTACTAATGGACATTTTAAATTCAACCAATACAAATGGAGTCAAAAATCACAAAGATGTGCTCCACAAACAGGAACAGGTCATTTTTTATTTTCCTGTCAAGCGATTTTAATATATCCTAGCAGGGACTCGGCTCATGTCACATGAATTTGGTAGGATCCTGTATTTCATATGATCACTGGAAGATATGATTCTGTATTTCTATTGTTCCTATGATCATCCTTGAGTGTAGATTTAATTTCAAATCTAAACTTAGCTCCAAGTGTAGATTCAAAGGAAACCTGTTTTGATTTGGTTCCCAAGTTGGACGAGCATCAAATTCATTGTCTAGAACACAAGTTATCATGCAAGTACTGATGGGCTGTAGCCTGCACATTTTGCAGGGTGTTTAATTTACAGCATATTTTCTTTGCAAGGATAGCAATGCTTTGGGGAGGAAAGCTTTCTGATGTCATTGTTGTCTGATGCCCATTCTAGGAATGTAGGACAATAGGATTTCAACATTTTTTTTTACATCGATGATTCTTTTATGCTAATTTTAGTAGTCATAACAGTACTACTGTTCTATATTTTGTTCTCTCAAGGTGGGTTTCAACACCCCTTATTTTGTTTCAGCCAGCATTTGTTGTTTTAACATGTAAAATAAAAATATAATATGGTATGAAGGCCATAAATTATGGTTATGAGGTAAGCATCAGTGACTATGTCTAAGCAGCTACTTCATTTTGTTCACAGTGGTTCTATTAATTTTTTCTTGGTTACCGTGTTTTATGATGGTTATATACATCAAGGAGCGAGTGCACCAAATTACAAAATGTGTAGCAATTCACAGAAGAACTGGTAAGAGTTTGATAAATGTCCAAGTTCCCTGTTGTCAGGGTCATCTGGTCAAGGCAATGAGATCTGTGAGTATATACAAATCATTGAAATGTTAAGGTTCCGAAAATTTTAAATCAGTGGAAGGTAATCATTTCATATAGAGTGGAACTTGATGAAACAAATAAGACACATATCTCAAACAATTGTCCATTGTGGTCGTGAACAGTGTTTATCCTCGTAGTTGAGAATATCTAGCCATGGCACTGTTTTATAATGTTGTGGATGCATCTGTGTAGCTCATGACTAGTGTTCCACAAACACCTCACACTAATCTACAGATCGCATTAGCTTTTCTATTCATATTGTAGTAACCTTATTGGATGGTGCTCATTTCATTAGTAGCCATTGAATTTGTTATTATTGGCATGCCTCGTAAAATTGACAAAAACAATCTAGTAAAAATGCTGGTCATATGAAAATGACCAGATGCAAAAGTGGTTTCACAATTAAATGCTACTGCCATATCTTGGTGGATATGATATTTGTCATGAAGAGTTTTTCAAAATGATGAAAGCAATAGCAACACACACACTATAACACACTTGGATTTAAATGGGAAACATGAGTAGGAGGAGGAAAACCCACTGTCGAAATGGCATAGCTTGGTTATATTTGGGAGAATAAGAGTACACTAGTACAGCTAATAGCATAAGTTCGTAATAGAGATAATAGCTAACCTATTCATCTTGGGACTAGGTCTCTACATAGCCTAAGGTTATTGACAATATCAATAGATTGATCAATGACCCTATCTAATGGTTTATTTGATCTTGACAATATTGATCATGCACTTTATTTATAAATTATTACATTGTTTGTGTCGATACCTTATGGGATTTACTTACAAAAAATGGGGTGCATTCCCACACAACAGGCTTATATAACACTGAACATTATATTTATCTGAATGTCTAGATTTCAAAATATTCTACCAACTCTTATCTCTTTTGTGGTATTTTTACAGAGGCTGGTGACCAATCAGTATTATAGAAATCTGGCCAGATCTTTATTTCACATGGACACAAGGAAGCATGCTTGCATTTGGTATGATTTTAGTGCCAATATCAGGTGATTGTGGACTAATCTATTTGCAGAAATTGATTGCGTGTATGTGTTGAGCACAAGTGATTCTAAAGTTTATCAGATCAAAAGTTCATATTTTGAAGGCAAAGTTTATCAGATCAAAAGCACAGGCCATGACTGATGAAATTGAGGCTGTTTCAAACAATTTTACCACTGGTGTGTAGATATTACATTCCTAGAAGACTTTTAATATTAGGAAACCTGACTGTCCAACATGCCAAATGAGTTCAAATGGAAAAAAAAAACAAGCAGTAGTTCTTTTTAGATTCGTGATTATAATTCATAGAAGTATTTTTTTGCATATACTAGTATATATGATTTTATTCTAAAGTTGCTAGGTTGTATGGGTGTGGTTCATGTATGAATGTCATTGTGTTGATATGGCATGTCACTAGAATATATATGTATATATAGATAAAATTCATGAATTTTTTGGAGTGAATATAAAGTGAATTTTCCAGAGTCCAGAGTCCAAGAAAGAAAAACTCATGATTTTTTTTTATTATATATAGATATAGAGGGTAAAATATGATGGTTGTTGGCTTGATTCTTGAACTATGTCATGAACACTTTGAGGCTGACAAGTTAAAAAGAAATTTTTATAATTTTCATTTTTTTATATACAAATATATGTTTGAAACAAGGACAAGGTAGGCATGTAGGAAATTGGGAATGTTGATGCTATTTGATGGGTTTTGATTATACTGGTGGTTGAGTATAACATCACAATAGTTTGATGGGGTTCTAAATCATTCATTAGTTTCCATAGTTGTCATGTCATTCACTAACCACATGACATATAGGGGTGAACTCCTTCACAGATTGCACTATGTATGCAGGTTTCTACCTATGCAGTCGAGCATAATTGTTTTGTGGATTCGTTGATTATCTTTCCTGTTGAAATCCATTTCCTGGTTTAGGGATGAGTTTAACTTTTCTTAGGTACTAAATAGTTGTAGATTTATCCATTCAAGTTTAATTTTAACCAATTCTTAAATTGAATTTGTTAGATTAGATTTTATTATTTTGCACATGATCTTGGTTGTAGATTTATCCATTCAAGTTTAATTTTAACCAATTCTTAAATTGAATTTGTTAGATTAGATTTTATTATTTTGCACATGATCTTGGTTATTGTTGTTAGCTGTTGAACAAGATAAATAATTTGCTTCATTGTTTTTCTACTTTACAAGTGATATTTTTTTATTGGATTTTGCAGGACTAAGCTTAGCTTATAAGTGGGCCATTGAGTATGAAGATCCTTCTATTGAAGATTTGCCATTCAGTATGAAGAGCCTGCTATTGAATATTTTCCATTCAGTATGAAGAACCCGATGTTAAGGCTTTCAAGCTGCTAAGTGTGGTTTTGAAGCTACTGACGTGGGATCTAAGTATGGTTTAGTGCTAAGTATGGTTTTGAAGCTGTTGACGTGGGATCTAAGTATGGTTTTGCATCCAAATGCAAGTATGATGGTTTAGCCATTGTAATATTTTGAAAAGTGCTAATTTTCCTGTAAAGTTATATGGAAATTAATATGAGTATTTGAGAAAACTCATATTTATTGTAATACTTTTGACATCTCATATAATATAATTTGTGGTTTA
>LPNX010142594.1:73251-108064 GCA_001517045.1 Pseudotsuga menziesii
TGCACCATCATCTTCATCATGTTGATCATCTTAATCACCATCTTCATCATCATCATCATGTTCATCGTCATCGTCATCATGCACATCATCATCATCATCCTCATTATCATGACGTTCACCATCATCATCTTCATCATCATGGTGTTCAACATCATCATCATCATCATCATCATCACCATCATCTTCATCGTCATCATCATGTTCATCATCATCATCATCATGCTGATCATCATCATCATCATGAACCTCATGATCATCATCCTCGTATTCATCACCATGATGTTCATCATCATCATCACCATCATCACCATCATCTTCATCATCATCTTCATCATCATGATAATCATCATAATTGTCATATTCTTCTTCATCATCATCATGTTAATCATCATCATCATCATCTTCATCATCATCATCATCATCATCATCATCATGTTCATCATCATCATCTTCATCACCATCCTCATCATCATTATCATCATGTTGATCACCATCATCTTCATCATCATGATCATCATCGTTGTCATCATCATCGTCGTCATCGTCGTCGTCATCATAATCATCATTATCATTGTCTTGAATATCATGATGTTGATCACCATCGTCTTCATCATCATGATCATCATCGTCATGATCATCATTGTCATCATCTTCATCATCATGATGTTCATCATCATCGTCATCATCATCATCATCATCGTCATTATCATGACCATCATCATCATCATCATCATCATAATCATTATCATCATCATCATCATTATCACGATGTTCATCATCATCATCATCAGCTTCTTCATTATCATCATCTTCATCATCATGATCATGATCATCACAATCATGATCATGATCATGTTCATCTTCATCATCATGATCATCGCCATCATGTTCATCATTATCACCATCATCATGTTCATCATTATCATCATCATCATCATCATCATAACCATCATAATCATAATCATCATCATCATCATCATCATCATCATCATCATGTTGATCATCATCATCTTCATCATCATGATCATCCTCATCCTCATCATCATTATCAGCATCTTCTTCATAACCATCATGATCATTATAATCATCAACATGATCATTATCATCATCATCATCACCATCATCATGTTCATCATTATCATCATCATCATCATCATCATAACCATCATAATCATCATCATCATCATGTTGATCATCATCGTCTTCATGACCATGATCATCATCATCATCATGTTGGTCATCATCATCTTCATCATCATGACCCTCATCATCATCATCATGATGTTGATCACCATCGTCTTCGTCATCGTCATCATCATCGTCATCATCATCATTATCATCATCATTGTCTTGAAGATCATGATGTTCATCATCATCATCATCATGTTGATCACCATCGTCTTCATCATCATGATCATCATCGTCATCATCGTCATCGTCTTCATCATCATGATGTTCATCATCATCGTCATCATCATCATTATCATGACCATCATCATCATCACCATCATCATCATCATCATCATCATCATCATAATCATCATCATCATTATCATGACCATCATCATCATCATCGTCGTCGTCGTCATTATCATCATCATCATCATCATCTTCTTCTTCTTCTTCTTCTTCTTCTTCATTATCACCGTCTTCATCGTCATGATCATGATCATCATAATCATGATCATGATCATGATCATTATCATCATCATCATCATGTTCATCTTCATCATCATGATCATGATCATCATAATCATGACCATGATCATCATCATGATCATGATCATCATCGTGTTCATCATCATCACCATCATCATGTTAGTCATCATCATGTTCATCATTATCAACATCATCATCATCATCATCATAGCCATCATCGTCATCATCATCATCATCATGTTGATCATCATTGTCTTCATCATCATGATCATGATCATCATAATCATGATCATCATGATCATCATCATAATGTTCATCATCATCGTCTTCATCACCATAATCATCATCATCCTCATGACCATCATCATCATCATCATCAACATCATCATAACCATCATCATGATAATCATCATTGTGATCATGATCCTGATCATCATCATCATCATTGTCGTCTTCATCATCATCATCATGTTCATCATCAGCAGCACCATCATCATCATGTTCATCATCATCATCTTTATCACCATGATCATCATCATCCCCATCATCATGTTCATCATCATCATCATCATCATCATGTTCATCATCGTCATCTTCATCACCACCATCATCATCATCACCATCATCATGTTCATCATAACCATCATAATCATCATCATCATCATCATCATGTTGATCATCATGATCTTCATCATCGTGATCATGATCATCATAATCATCATCATCGTCGTCGTCGTCTTCATCATCATGAACATGAGCATCATAACTATCACCATCATCATGTTCATCATTATCATCATCAACATGATGTTCATCATCATCGTCTTCATCACCATGATCATCATCATCACGATCATCATGTTCATCATCACCATCATCATCATCATCATCATAACCATCATAATCATCATCATCATCATCATCATGTTGATCATCATCGTCTTCATGATCATCATCATCATCATCATCATCATCTTCTTTTTCATGATCATCATGTTGATCATCATTGTCTTCATCATCATGACCCTCATCATCATCATCATCACGTTGGTCACCATCGTCTTCATCATCATGATCATCATCGTCATCATCATCATTATCATCATCATCATCTTGAAGATCATGATGTTCATCATCATCATCATCATCTTCATGATCATCATCATCATCATGTTGAGCACCATCGTCTTCATCATCATCATCATCATCGTCGTCGTCATCATCATCATCGTCTTCATCATCATGATGTTCATCATCATCGTCGTCATCATCATCATCATCATCATAATCACCATCATCATTATCATGACCATCATCAACATCAACATCATCATCATAATCATCATCATCATTATCATGACCATCATCATCATCATCATCATCATCATCATCATCATCATCATCACCATTATCACGATGTTCATCATCACCGTCTTCATCATCATCATCATCATCTTCATTATCATCGTCTTCATTGTCATTGATCATAATCATCATCATGATCGTTATCATCGTCATCATCATGTTCATCTTCATGATCATGATCATGATCATCATAATCATGATCATGATCATGATCATTATCATTATCATCATCATGTTCATCATCATCACCATCATCATGTTCGTCATCATCACCATCATTGTGTTCATCATTATCATCATCATCATCATCATCATCATAACCATCATAATCATAATCATCATCATCATCATCATGTTGATCATCATCGTCTTCATCATCATGATCATGATGATCATAATCATTATCATCCTAATCATGATCATCATCATCATCATCATCATCATCATCATAACCATCATAATCATCATCATCATCATCATCATCAGCATGTTGCTCATCATCATCTTCATCATCATGATCATGATCATCATAATCATCATCGTCGTCGTCGTCGTCTTCATGATCATGATCATGATCATCATAATCATCGCCATCATCATGTTCATCATCATCATCATCATCATGATGTTCATCATCATCGTCTTCATCACCATGATCACCGTCATCACCATCATCATGTCCATCATCATCATCATCATCATCATCATCATCATCATCGTCTTCATCATCATGATCATGATCATCATAATCATCATAATCATGATCATTATCATCCTCATCATAATCATCATCATCATCATGCTCATCATCATCGTCTTCATCACCATGATCATGATCTTCTTCATTGCCATCATCATGATCTTCTTCATAACCATAATCATCATCATCATCATCATCATCATCATCATAATCATCATCATCATTATCATGACCATCATCATCATCATCATCATCATGATCATCATAATCACCATCATCATTATCACCATTATCATGATGTTCATCATCATCGTCTTCATCATCATCATCTCCTTCATTATCATCGTCTTCATCATCATGATCATGATCATCATAATCATGATCATCATCTTCATCATTATCATCATCATCATGTTTATCTTCATCTTCATGATCATGATCATCGTAATCATGATCATTATCATCATCATCATCATGTTCAGCATTGTCACCATCATCATGTTCGTCATCATCACCATCATCATGTTCATCATTATCATCATCATCATCATCATCATCATCATTATAGCCATCATAGTCATCATCATCATCATCATCATCATATTGATCATCATCGTCTTCATCATCATGATCATGATCATCATAATCATCACCATCATGATCATTATCATCATCATCATCATCATCATTATCATGTTCATCATCATCGTCTTCATCACCATCATCATGATCTTCTTCATCACCATCATAATGATCTTCTTCATAATCATCAACATCTTCTTCATCACCATCGTGCTGATCTTCTTCATCATTATAATCATCACCATGATGTTCATCATCATCTTCTTCAACACCATGATCATCATGATCATGATCATCATCACCATCAATAGATCATCATCGTCTTCATCATCATCATCATCGTCGACATCATCATCAACATCGTCATCATCATCATCATCACCATCATGATAATCATCATTGTCTTCATCACCATCAGTATCATCATCTTTGTCTTCATCATCATCATCATGTTCATCATTATCATCACCATCATCATGTTCATCATCATCCTCATGGTGAGAGAGAAAGGGAGGGAGTAAGGGAGAGAAAGAAACATATAGGGAGGGATGCAGAGAGAATGAGGGAGGTATATTTAGAAAGAGATAGGGGTATGTAGGGATTATTGGGGCTATAGAGAGAAACATTTATATGCATGAAAAGAAGGGAACACTAAAAACATTTGCTTTGTTGCTAACCATAGAAAACATTTGTTTTCTTATGATTTTATTCGTTTCCTTAGCCGTGCACCCACCCTATTATTTGTGCTTAAACATATCGCATGCGTGTTTTCCTTATACAAATCGCATATGCGTTTTTACTCTATATAACGTGTGCGCACTTTAGGACTATAAAAACAATGGATTGTTTTTGTCTGAGAGCAACTTCACTCTTTTTTTACAAAAATCCGATTACCGTGCGTTTTTTTTCAAGCGCACGAGCCCGCCTGTGGAAATACTCACAATACACATTCTCCATCATTCTTTTTGTTATGCAGGTGCAGCATTGAGGACATCTTTCATGGTTGAGGAGCACACAGGATAAGATATCAAGATTCAATGTCATTTCATGGTGATGGTGGATATACACAATTGTACAAGAGAATCAACTTGAGGAACAATTTATGATTTAACGTTCATTTGCTTATTATTCAAGAGAACCAAAGGTAAATTTCCCCATTCATTATTGTTTCATGGGAAATATGAACAATTGAGAAGGAATATTGAAGCACCTTAAAGGATCAATAGTTATAAAGCAAGTTAAAGGTTTGAAAGCTTGTAATTGAGGAGCAACAAAAGAAAACTATATTGAATTGATCATTATGGTGATGGGGAATGTACGTAACCGAGGAAGAAAATCAGCAAGGAAGAAGAGACCTCAAGAAGTCATCAAAGAAGAGAAAGAAAAGAAAAGAATAGACATGATGAATCAGATGTTTTCTTTGGAAACTAATCCAAATCCAATTATAGAGGATACAGCGGTTCATCCTATTAATCTAGCACAAGAAAAAAGGAAGAATTCACTAGAGGGACCTTCAATTTCCGCAATAGTTGTTTAACAAGCACCCCATGGAAGTATTCAAGACACAAAGCATAGGTGCTCATTAGGGGATGTTTCAAATCCCACATCAAGTCAAAGTGATAAGTTACCATCTCAAGATGAATCTCATGAAGAGGCGTTGGACATGGAGCCTACTGTTGAAGAAGAAAATATTATCTGGACCATCGATGAGGATGTTGGACTTCCACCATCCAACTACCAGGAAGAGAATGAAGGACAACAAGTTGCCACTAAAATTTCAGAGCGTATTGTTGATGCGCTAGATGATAGAAATCCAATCCCCTTACCTCCATTAGAAAGCACACGTCGAAGAACTCCAAAGCGTATACAAGTTGATTAAGGAATCCTCAATTCCATTGAAGGTATGCTATCTAAACGTAGTATTGCTTATCAAACACAACAAATACTAAATACATATTTTGTTTCTAAATTTGATGGAGCTAAATGTAGATTATTTTTATCATTGTTAAAATCTAGGGGCATGAATATTGTTAGGAAATCATTAGGGATAAAGATGATAAATACTTATGGACCAAGTTCTCATATAGTTAAAAGCTTAGTAGATGCCTTTGGTAAAATTGGTGAGAACACATGGTCAAAGGACCGCAATGCGGCTCGTCGTGTGTTGTCACAAGCAATTGTAAATAAGACCACCAGGGTCCTTCATTTTCTCAATGCTACATCTAAACTAGTTAATTTGAATGTAAAAACCCTTTGTAGGTATTCTATTAGAAGAGAACATCTTAACACAACCACCCAGACAGATTTTTGGGCCTTTATTGGTCGGTTTCCACGTCGTGAAATGAATCTTGTTGATGCAATAAAGGGACTAGTGTATATTTTTTGGCATGATCACACAAGGCCTTCTTCAAACCGGAAGGATGTACTAAAACTGAGAAGGTTTTCAAAGGATCGTGAACCACATATTAATCATCTTCTTGATATAACACAGACATAACTATACGAGAAATTTAGGAACGAACAGAGACAATTGAATTTGGGGCAAAGATCTTTTGAGAAATGTAATCCCTGGTATGTTAGAATAAATACTCTTTGTAACACTTGTTGTTGTAGATACCATGTAGAATATGAATATTACTATGAAACATTTTTGTACATTCGTCGTGTGTTGCATACTAACCATGTGCAGGATTTCTCCTTGACAATACCACTAACCTCATCAAGAGAATTCATTCATAGTATCGTGTGTAATAGGCCCGAGGGGCAAACTTACTATGCAAAATCCTGTTTGGATGGAACTTGCTCCAACTATGCTGGAATGGCATTATTGAGCCAATGTATGCACGAGACTAGAGACAATGAATTTTAGAATATGGTTACAGACATGAAAAGTTTCAAATATATCAGCTATGAAATACTCCCAGGGAAAGAAAGCAAAAAAAATACATTTGGTGACATCTCGGGTACATGCATTTATCTATAAATTTATGTTTGAATAGTTTCATTTCATTCCTTAATTACAAAAAAAACCTGATATTGAGATCATTTTGTGTCAATAGGTACAAGTTAGTGTCTTCATCAAGGAATTTATTGAAAATACACATCAATATGTTCAGCATGTCCACTTGGCACGATGGCAGGATGATAAGTTTAGAATATGCAAAGATACATTTCCTCGTGGTACTATACTTTCAGTTGTTGATTTTTTTGAGTACTACACTCTGCAACCTCAAAATGAGATCCAAATTCAGTATTATCACTCTGAGTAGGTTTCCTTGATGGTGCATATCACATATAGGCATGGCCCAAATGGCAGTGAAGAACAAAGAGAAACTCTAAAGGAATATCACTTCTACATAAGTGATGATAGGTTCCATGACTTCCACTATGTACGTCATTGCTTCATCATGTTCTATGATCATTTGAAGGGCAGGGACATACAGATGGATTGACACTGGATTTGGTGTGATGGATGTGCTGGTTAGTTCAAAAATGCACTCATATTTCAATGGTTGTGTTCATTGCATAAAAACTACAAAGTTCCACATATGTGGAACTATTTTGAGAATGGGCATGGTAAAGGAGAGAATGAAGGAGCCGAAGCATGTGTCAAAACAACCCTACAAAGAGAGGAATTGAAATTATCTACAATATCTACTATTCGAAATGCTCAATCTATAGTCAGGTGGTGCATGTCAATAATGGGAGAGGAATCAACTATGCAAGTAGAATCCACAAGAAAGAGACATGTGGAGAGATTTTTTGGGGAGGTGGTAGACATAGATCATTCACATGCATGGGAATGCAAGACTGTTCCTTGTATTCGTGGCTTTCATTCGGTTCAAAGCTCTGATAACCCAGTATTTGAAATTTGGACCAGAAAACTAGCTTGTTTTTTCCCGCCTTGTTGTGATGGTGACTGAGATGTGTGTGAATCATTGGATTTGGTTGATGGATGGGATCGCATATCACTTCCACTTGATCAACGTGCAATTGTTGAGTTAACTCCATTGGAAGAAGACCAGTCATCTATTTCTATAGATTTTTATCATGTATCAGACCTTGTACAACCTAGTATGATGCATTTCCTTAACATTTTTTTGTAAAATTTACATAGTCTTGAAACTCACATTAATGGCCTTGTATCACATGAAAAATATTTCATCATATACCTACAATAATACTATGCAGGACACATATACACAATGGTTTCCTCAAAATATAGTGAATGGGGTGGTGATTACTAGTTGGCATGTTGTATAGAGGGAAAGCAAACCGTCATTATGTCCATGACTGATCATGAAAAAAACCACTTCCCGATTGGGTCTATGGTTGTTAAAGGTGAATACCTTACACATGACAACAATGCAAGAAAGAGGGGTGGATATGTTTACATGGATTACAAACTAGGTGCAAGTGTGTATCACTTTACCAACTTAATCATTGGTACAAACCTCTAGGTACGAACAATGCCCAACCGAAATTCATCGAAGGTACGCTACTTCTTACTGGATACAGAGCACAAGAGACTAATGGAAACCATCATTATAAGAGATGATCCAGAGGGCTTGGTTGTATGATAATAGGTGGGATCTAGCATGATGAGGTATGTATTATAATTTTAATTTTCCCATGTATGTTTCTTATGAATATGTCAATTTTGTGTTCTTGATATGCGAAATTTTCCATAATGTTGTTTATAAATATGCCAAAAGTTCTCTTGTATGTCAAGTTAATGAACATGCCAAATTTTACATATGATCAATAAACCCTATATATCAATCATATGAACATTTCAATATCTCATTCACATGATATACATAACATTAGAATACATACATGTACCTCTTTAGGTCATACATATCAAAGTTCTTTGTAGGCTCTCTTACAGGACTAAAACCCTAATTTTTCAAGTAGGTAATATTGTCAATGTTTTCAGCCAATATATACAAATAGGATGATGGAAACAAGATATTGCAATGATAAACTTATGTTTTAAGGATTGTATAATTTCCTTCTTGACAAATCACCTCTTATACTCGCATGTCCATTACCTGGTGACCTCTGTCTACAGTGGTTTCTCAAACTAGGGTTTTTCTCAGTAGGGGACAATGCAGTGATGCCAACGAGGGAAAAAATTGGAAAGCCACGAATGGTGGGGATGCAGTTGGAGTTGCCATATTTCCCATGCCCAAACACACTAGAAGGATTTGACGGAATTCAAAATTGCGGCTCTGTGAGGTTTTTTGCGCACCGGGCACAAGTCCACCATGTGTCCCTGAACGGTATCTGGAGGTGACCTGCAACTCACCATAGATCAATGATCGGGTGTCCGATCGATGAACCATTGATTCCGTTGGATTCATGACATGGAATTTTAGGTAGGGGAGGGCCTCTCCCTCCTGCCCATTGCTCAGTGACCTCCGTCTACAGTGGTTTTTGAAACTAGGGTTTTGCTCAGTAGGGGACAATGTAGTCACACCAACAAGGGACAAATTTGGAAAGCCATGGACGGTGGGGATGTGGTTGGCATTGCCATATTTCCCATGCCAAAACATGCTAGCAGGAGTTGACGGAATTCAAAATTGCGACTCCGTGAGGTCTTTTGCGCACCGGGCACAAGTCCACCATGTGTCCCTGAACGGTATCTGGAGGTGACCTGCAACTCACCATAGATCAATGATCGGGTGTCCGATCGATGAACCATTGATTCCGTTGGATTCATGACATGGAATTTTAGGTAGGGGAGGGCCTCTCCCTCCTGCCCATTGCTCAGTGACCTCCGTCTACAGTGGTTTTTGAAACTAGGGTTTTGCTCAGTAGGGGACAATGTAGTCACACCAACAAGGGACAAATTTGGAAAGCCATGGACGGTGGGGATGTGGTTGGCATTGCCATATTTCCCATGCCAAAACATGCTAGCAGGAGTTGACGGAATTCAAAATTGCGACTCCGTGAGGTCTTTTGCGCACCGGGCACAAGTCCACCAGGTGTCCTTGAACGGTATCTAGAGGTGACCTACAACTCACCATAGATCGATGCTCGGGCCTCCAATCAATGAAAATTCAATTCTGTTGGATTCATGACGTGGGATATTAGCTAGCGGGGGGCCTCTCCCTCCTGTACATTTCCCGATGACCTTCGTCTATGGTGGTTTCTAAAACTAGGGTTTCACTCAGTAGGGGACAACGCAGGCATGCCAATGAGGGCCAAAGTTGGAAAGCCACCGATGGTTGGGATGTGGTTGGCATTGCCATATTTCCCATGCCAAAACATGCTAGCAGGAGTTGATGGAATGCAAAATTGCGGCTCCATGAAGTTTTTTGCGCACCGTGCACAAGTCCACCAAGTGTCCCTGAACGGTATCTGGAGGTGACCTGCAAATTGCCATAGATTGATGCTTGGGCCTTCGATCGATGAAATTTCAATTTTGTTATATTGGTGACGTGGGATTTTAGCTAGGGGGGGCCCTCTCCCTCCTGTCCATTTCTCAGTGACCTCCGTCTACAGTGGTTTCTCAAACTAGGGTTTCTCTTAGTAGGGGACAATGCAGTCATGCCAACGAGGTCCAAAGTTGGAAAGCCATGGATGGTGGGGATGCGGTTGGTGTTTCCATATTTCCCATGCCCAAACATGCTAGAAAAAGTTGAAGGAATTCAAAATTGCGGCTTCGTCAGGTTTTTTGCGCACCGGGCACAAGTCCACTAGGTGTCCTTTAACGATATGTGGAGGTGACCTGCAACTCGCCATAGATCGATGCTCAGGCCTCCGATCAATGAATCGTCGATTCCGTTGTATTCGTGACTTGGGATTTTAGCTAGGGGGGAGCCTCTCCCTCCTATCCATTTCTCAGTGACCTCTATCTACAGTGGTTTATGAAACTAGGGTTTCACTTAGTAGGGGACAATGCAGTCACGCCAACGAGGGACAAAGTTTGAAATCCACGTATGGTGGGGATGCGGTTGGCGTTGCCATATTTCCCATGCCCAAACATGCTAGCAGGAGTTGACAGAATATAAAATTGTGGATCCGTGAGGTTTTTTGCACACCTGGCACAAGTCCACCAAGTGTCCCTGAACGGTATCTGGAGGTGAACTGTAACTCACCATACATTGATACTCGGGCCTCCGATCGATGAACTGTCAATTCCGTTGGATTCCTGACGTGGGATTTTAGCTGGGGGGGGCCTCTCCCTCCTGTCCATTGCCCAATGACCTCCGTCTAGGGTGGTTTCTGAAACTAGGGTTTCGCTCAGTAGGGGACAATGCAGTCACACCAACGAGGGCCAAAGTTGGAAAGCCACGAAAACTGGGGATGCACCTGGTGTTGCCATATTTCCCATGGAAAAACATGCTAGTAGGAGTTGACGAAATAAAAAACTGCGACTCCGTGAGGTTTTTTGCGCACCAGGCACAAGTCCACCAGGTGTCCCTAAACGGTATCTGGAGGTGATCTGCAACTCACCATAGATCGATGCTTAGGCATCCAATCGACAAAATGTTGATTCCATTGGATTCATGACATGGGATTTTAGCTAGGGTGGGGGGCTCTCCCTCCTGTCCATTACCCAGTGACCTCCGTCTATGGTGGTTTCTGAAACTATGGTTTCGCTCAGTAGGGGACAATGCAGTCATGCCAACGGGGGCCAAACTTGGAAAGCCATGGATAGTGGGGATGCAGCTGGCATTGCCATATTTCCCATGCCCAAACATGCTAGCAGGAGTTGACAGAATACAAAATTGCGGCTCCGTGAGGTTTTTTGCGCACTGGGCACAAGTCCACCAGGTGTCCCTGAACGGTATGTGGAGGTGACTTGTAACTCACCATAGATCGATTCTTAGTCCTTTGATCGATGAACCGTTGATTTCGTTGGATTCGTGACATGGGATTTTAGTTAGGGGGGGGCCTCTCCCTCCTGTCCATTTCCCAGTGACCTTCGTCTACAGTGGTTTCTGAAACTAGGGTTTCTCTTAGTAGGGGACAATGTAGTCACACCAACGAGGGCCAAAGTTGGAAAGCCACAAACGGTGGGGATGTGGCTAGCATCTCCATATTTCCCATGCCCAAACACAATAGCAGGAGTTGACATAATTCAAAATTGCAGATTCGTGAGGTTTTTTATGCATCAGGCACAACTCCACTAGGTGTCCATGAACGGTATTTGTAGGTGACCTGCAACTCACCATAGATCGATGCTCGGGCCTCCGATCGATGAACTGTCAATTCCATTGGATTTGTGACGTGGGGTTTTAGCTAGGGTGGGGCCTCTCTCTCCTGTCCATTTCCTGGTGACCACCGTATACAGTGATTTCTGAAACTAGAGTTTCGCTCAGTAGGGGACAATGCAGTCATGCCAATGAGGGTCAAACTTTGACAATGCATTTCATGCCAACGAAGGGAAAACTTGGAAAAACTTATCCCTAAGTAGGGTTTATTGTTTAACATGCATAGCCCATAACCATAACCCTACCAAGGAAACCCTAATCTTATCTTATTGTCACAACTCAAGTCAGAATCAATCTAATGTCCAACTCAACTTTTTCAAATTTAGTGGACTTATGCTTCAAATCATGTTGATTCATGAAGTTGGTTCTCGGTATTTGGATTCTATTGTAGTTCCTTTAATGCTGAGTGATTAGTCATTGGGTGCATGAGGCTTGTTGAATAGTGTTGTTGGTTGTTAATGAAATGTGAAGCATGTATTGCACTTAGTTTTATTAAATTACATTTGAGCATTGACTTAACTTGTAATTTAATCATCCAAACTCACAATTTTTAATTAGATATATCCAATTGGTGTGCATGTAGTGAGTTCATTGAAACCTTGAAATACATTGTAGCGGCACTTATATTTATTAAATTACATGAGCAAGAACTTTGACTTTAGTGTGCATGTAGTGAGATCATTGAAACCTTTAAATATAATAGTTTTTTTTTTTGACATAGTGCATTCATAAGTAATAGATAATCCTCAAAAATCAATACAATAGATTGACACAAGAACATGTGGAAACCAAAGAACAAATTCAAAGTGAAATGTATCATTCCTTTATAACTGAAATGTCAATGTACATGTATCCAAAAGTATCCAAAAGTACATATATATCCAAAAGTAACCAGAAGCACATGTGTCTCCACAACTATCCAAGACTATCCAAGCCACATGTACATGTATCAAAATGTACATATCCCATAAGACACATCAAAGCTCAAGCTTCCTCTTGTTCTTTCTCGAGGTTGATCCTGTAGGCACAACTCTAGGACGAGTGTGTATCTCTAGATCCTGCAAATTAAATATCAATTGTTAAATTCAACTAATTATGTACTAATACATTAGCTCAATAAAATACCATATCTAAATTAACTCAACAATTATCAAAATGTTAATGGACATTGCATGAAACAATTGGTCATTAATGGGCATCTCACCTCAGTGAGAGACTGTGACAAAGGGGATTGTGTTCCTTGTGTAGCAGATGGAGTTTTTGGTTGAACATCAAGGATGGTCGCATCCATGGTCGAACCAGAGGGGGCAGGAACTACTGGTATTGGTGGTGGCTACAATCACCAAATGTTGAAATAGTTAGACATGTGCATGAATAAACAATAGACAACAATAACACACTATTCCTAGATCATGTTCAAATAGTTGTACCACTGTGTAGCTTGTTGTTATTGCAGATACCACATTGACTGCTGCATCAATAACTCCTACTGCTGGTGGCTACAATCACCAAATGTTGAAATAGTTAAACATGCATGAATAAACATACACCAACAATAATAAACTATGTAACGATCATGTTGAAATAGTTGTACCTCTATGTGACTTGTTTCCATTGTAGATGCAACATTGAATGCTACATCAACCATCCCTGCAAGGTTTTCAATAGTAAACTATGGCTCCTGATGCAGTAAACATGCAAATCAAACATTAACAAAACATTTTATGCACTGGATTTCAAGTTAACCAAAAAATATCATCGAAGGATATACATTACCATGGTATAAGTAGCTCCATGGTCATGGACAACTGGACTCTTGCTAGGAGTAGGTCGCCTCATATACACATGACCCTTGTTCACATATGGTCTATGAGGAGATACAACTCCAGAAAATGGTCCAGGTGTTTCGGTTGGTGCCTATAGTCAACAAGAGTTCATGTAGTTAGAAATGCATGATTCAATGAACATACATGTATTTAAAAAATGCTATTTTTTTAATGTTTAAAATGTTTACCTCCATCACTGCTTTCCCCCATGAAGGATCTGGCATCTTCCAGTTTAATAATTGTAAATATTAGACCGTAGATAGCATTAGTGAACTAACATGTACAATGTGTGGAAATTAACAAATTAATAAGTATTAGAAAACTGACATTTTTAAAAGGTTTACCTTGGTGTGAGATATAACAACGGGTGCTATATGAATCTTTCCACCAACCAAGGAATCAGTGGATGGAATGTCATGCCCAGATATTTCCTCGATCGATACGACCATGGATTCTACCTCCATCACTACTTTCCCCCGTGAAGGATTTGGCATCTGCAAGTTTAATAATTGTAAATATTAGATCGTAGATAGCATTAGTGAACTAACATGTACAGTATGTGAAAATTAACAAATTAACAAGTATTAAAAAACTCAAATTTTAAAATTTTTACCTCGGTGTGAGATACGGCAATGGGTGCTATAGGAATCTCTCCACCAACCAAGGGATCAGTGGATAGAATGTCATGCCCCTCTGTAGAGTGTGGATCATGGAACTCTGGGGCATCACTGCCGGCATAAAGCATCAACTGCAAGTTCACAAAATTAATATATTAGCTCAAAATATACATATGTGTACAAAGAGGAAAATAAATGAAGAATTTATTGCAATTAACCATATACATACATCACTCAAAAACCCATTGAAGGCAACATCTGACGAAATACCATAGGAGGGACGACCACATGATGTACACTCGTGAGGCTCAAAAGTAGGCTGGGAATGTGCTGATGGTGCTGCACTAGTAGATGGTCCTGTACTAGATGGGGGTATTGCACTAGTGGGTAGTACTGCACTAGAAGATGGTCCTGCACCATGATGACTTGGTGTATGTACCACACCAGGGACATATGTCCCTTCCTCACCCATATGTTGAACCATAGTGCTATGACGAACAATTGCCCGTGCCAAACTCAAATATGCATCATGTGTCTATAGAATAACATGGTGTGTAGGTGGGACATCTGGCCCAGGAAACTGCCTGTGAGGTGCAGGGATAGGACAATCAATGTCTTGAAGCCTGGAATTGGGTCAGTTTTGGGGCATCCCCCCACCGATCCCCTGAAATGGCAATATATCAAAATAGTTTATGTGTTTACCCAACACGAACTCTGCATACATCTTCTGAAGGAAATATAGGGGGATTTCCCTATTTTTGTGTGGTGGCATATCAAAAACCATATACCATCTGTCCATCCAGTTATCAACAAATGGTTGATATGTGCACCGCTCGATAGAGATATGTGTCCTATTTGCATTTGGGATTTCCCCCATGATAGGGTCCCTAAACAATGAAAATATATGCTCTTTGGTAATTTTCAACTTTTTTATTGCATTGTAGCCAAGCCCATTAGCGTACTCTTGTCTTTTTCTTTCTCTATATGATGTAATATCATATAGTATGTTGCTTGACAATGTAATAGTCTCAACAATTGCATTCAAAGTGGATGCAGGTGAACGTCTAATCCTATCACCACCACTAAAAGCAGTAATGAGTCCTCTCAACTGGGCAAGCTCAATCATTATTCCACCATTTGTGTCCATAGCCGCAACTGCAATAAAAAAATCAATAAGGAAATCATTAGAAACATATACATGGTATATAGTGACATCTCTTCAAAATTGAAAATGTAAATTAAATCAAACTCAAGTAAGCAATTTAATGGCATTCACTTACATACATTTAAAACTTAAAATTAAACATTTAACAATTAAATAGTGAGTTTTGTTCAACTTCTTTCTAGAAGTTAATGCACTTCTTCACCCTGATTGGTGACTTTTTCATGCACACCTAGGCTTAAACTTCTTTGAATTTAGGAGTGCTATTTTGACATGTTTTGGCCTTTACGTCCCTTGGATATGTAAAAGAAAGGGGCAAGGGACTATTAGGACATGTAAGGAAAGAAAAGGGGCGATACAGGGCTGCCACCATATCCTCTAAATATAATTGACTCGATCATGGTTGGGAACACTCTCACGATGGACTCTAGGTAGTTCATGGGTGTTCACCATTTCCATTGTTGTATACACATGGAAACCAACCAAAAGTTACATGGAAAAATGGAGAATTTGTGGACTGGACTACAATTGGTTGTAGATGAGCTTAGAGACTCGACATGTAGAAATATATTACCCATTGTTTTTGATATTTTAAAAAATGATTGATAAACCTAGTGATGCAGGGGCATAGACTGTTTGAGTAAAGTCATTTATGTCTTTGCTAGATCAAGGGATCTTAGGGAGACCTAGGGTCTCACACGTTTCTAATTTTCTTTATTATGTTTATAGGATAAAAGATGCAGAATCCGTGTTCTTGTGTTTGCTAACATGGGTTTCTTACACCTTGTGCCTTATACCCTATTTTTATGTTAGTTCTACCAATTGGTGTGTAATATCTACGGCTTTTGTTGTAATTGGAACATAAGCTAGCTTGTCCATTACTCTCTCTTGCATATTGTGGAGAATTATGAGATGTGTTGTTTAGAACCCTACTAAGTAGTAATTTTGTGTCTCTCTTATAGTATTTTTGTTCCTTTCCGTTTATGCCTCTCAATCTCATTATGATGGGGGCTTTCTATCTTTCTTTGTCTTTAATTTGAATGTAGATATATATTGTTTTTTTAATTGTTAAAACCCTTGGCTTATAACTTTAGCCTCCTTCCACACACACTCTATACTTGCGTTTGTTTTATATATTTCTAGCCTTTTGGAACATTGAATATCTATTAGACATGATGTTTTTGTTTCTTATAGCCTCTTTTAGTTTGATCTTTGAAAAATGCGTTACTTGTATCCATTAGACATGATGTTTTTGTTTCTTATAGCCTCTTTTAGTTTGATCTGTGAAAAATGCGTTACTTGTATCCATCATACATTAGCTTGGGAGTTGTTGGGTTGATTATTCTATTAAAAAACAATATTTTAGGTCTAGAATTAACAAAAATAATGCTTTCGGTGATTGAATTACCTGGTTAGATGATAATTCACCAGTGGAATTTCCTCCCCTCCTACTAAATCAGCTCCTCCAACAATCCCAAACACCCAATTTGCTCCAAAACACTCCAAATCGCCACCGGTTTCGCGTTCCTGATAGGTAGAATAGGCCGTGGGTTTCGGGCCTGTCTATATAAATTAATTTTAGTTTTCAAAATGGTGTACGCGTTTTAGAACTACAGATGCGTACACGTTTTGTAGTTATAGAACGCGTACGCGATATGGTTTCCTATCCTACATGTCCCATGACATGTCAGGCTGGGGTTGAACCATAGCAAGTGCTATGTAGCAGAAACACGTCGTATTTTTTTGTAAAGTGATCATGTTTTTGAAAACTAGGATTGCATCTAAAAGGTTCCTCATCTTTTTGCAGTGACCCATGTTATAAATACTTATTCACACACACACTCTCTCTCTCTCTCTCTCTCTCTCTCTCTATATATATATATATATATATAATTGAAAAAGTAATATTTATTGTACATATAATAGTTTATTTATATAGTAATTATTTTTACTATTTTTACAAAACATGAATATTTCATTTTATATTGAGTTAAAATAAATGAACGAAAATTTTATGAAGTATGATAAATGAAAAGTATTATTTTCATATGATACAAATAAGTATGATAAAAAAATTTTAAACATTTATGGTTAATATTCAACTTATTTTTTCAACCTTTAAATGATACCAGAGTTTTGTAGGTAGATGGACACTCTCTTTGTATATATAAAAGCTAGATAATTTTAATTAATTATATTTTATTAAAATTATCAATAAAAAAATAATTTATAATTTTTTAATTAATTTTAATATAAATAATTTTAAATGTTTGTACGAGTGTGGCTCATTGGTGGTTCACTTGTTATGAAGTCACTTGTTGTAAATTGGAGGTCATGAGATCAAATTTACAAATATATATATAATTTTAAATTATATTTTTTAATAATTATTAACGTAATAAATTTTAAATTTTATATATAACTAACTCATGTTTATAAAAAAAAAATTTAATTAATTTATAAATAATATTAAAAACTTATAAATTATAATAATATTCTTTTATAATAACTCATTTATAAAATTTGTAAAACTAAACAATGAAAAAAAATCAACTAAAAAACATCTTTTACTTTTGAAATTTTTACTTCAACATTTAAACAAATAAAAGATATAAAACTGACAACATTTCCAAAAGTACAAAGAAAATATAATAACTTAGTAGAGTTTACCAAATACCAAAGATAGCCTTTACAAGTATATCATGGTATACAAAATCCAAAGTATATTGGCTTATTATATGACAATGAAGTCATAAGGATGTGATAAATTATCCCAATTATCATTATAATGATAAATTAATACACTGCCATAATTCAATCCATAGAGGGATAAGTGCATAAAGCCATCATTTTGAGAGAATAATATGACTTATCAAATTATCTAAAGAAAAATAGACAATATATAATGCAATTACAAAGTATATAGAATGCAAATCCCCAATGATAAAAAGTATATATTTACAATTATTTATTTATTTATTATAACATATATCCTATGCTTGCTTGTGTGGAGATATTATTACAAACCCAGGAATTCCAGTCAAGTTATAATTTTGTTCCACTCCGAATAAGCCATTAAAGTGCAGATTCAGAATACAAAGGTTAATGCCAAGCTAACTTCCTCAGCATAGGTCGAGAGTTAACCCTTCAACCTGGGCGTTTTCATTACCTCGCTGGAGAGATAGACTGGTAGATGAGGGTTCCTCTCTAAGTCAACTAGACATTGATGCATAAATAACTTCATCTCATTGCGGGCTTTCATCCATTGAACTCCAGGCAAGTCGGCGACCACCAGACTTGCCTCGTTTACGGATCAGGTCTTGTGTCAAGAGCCGGGGAGTAGTTGAGGGCAGTTAGGTGATGGATCTTTGATGATCCGAATCCCAAAATATGAGATATATAAGCCTATCGGTCTAATAAAGGTTACATCAGAAACATGGATCCTGAACAATTTATACATCAATACTAGCCCAAATATGTAAACAAATATAGCATGAATCTATTGATCTAATAATGTTATGGTGAAACATATAAGCATAGTTCTCTCACCGTTATAACTTCAAACTCTGGCCCTTCCAACACATGAAAGAATATCGCTCGAGGAATTTCAACACTAACTGATTGCAGAAATTCCGGCGGCCCGATCCATATTTCCCATCACTTGGCTCTTAATGGGTGAAAGAGTTCTGGTCTTCCATGGCAGAGTGTAACACTAAGTAGCATGGGTTGTCCTAAACGTTTTGAGTTATTGCTCTGTCAGTTCAAGCAGCTAATATATAGGCCCAGGTCACAGTCTCTGAAAGAATTTGGAAGGGAGTAGATCTTGAGGTTGGCGTTGCTGTAACAGTTCTTGAAGGAGACAGAACTACTTGCATCTCCTTACAGTAACATTTAAAAAGTTAAAACTTTTTTCCATGGCTTAATTGGAATTTCATTCATATAGAACTTGTAGTGGGATTCCATGCAAAGAAAACTTGCGGTAGGGGCACTTGAGATGGTTTTTTTTTTCTAGTTACGCAAGGCATTTTTTTTTAAAATTAGTTCTTTCTGGGGATTTTTAACATTTTAGATTAGCTTACGAAAGCTTCGAAATTCTAGAGGGTTAAAATATTAACTTAAGTGAAACTTCATTACACTGAAATTATAATTTTTTCATTTTATTCATAACGGTTTGAATAAAAACTGATTGAAACTTGAAAGTCGTTCTAGTGACCTTTATTCGAAAACAACAGTCCATAATTTTCATTCCAATGTGGGTTAAAGATTGTCCACCCTAATAAGCCAAATGAATTGTTCTATTTACATAAATCACATCAGAAGTTTACTCTCGAATGGTT
This sequence comes from Pseudotsuga menziesii, assembly GCA_001517045.1. Classification (NCBI taxonomy): domain Eukaryota; kingdom Viridiplantae; phylum Streptophyta; class Pinopsida; order Pinales; family Pinaceae; genus Pseudotsuga; species Pseudotsuga menziesii. The sequence continues at coordinate 93,725 of LPNX010142594.1, forward strand.
AAGATAAAGCCCATACATGGATGATGGATTTATAGTATTTATTCAACGCACAAATAAAAAAAATTCTGTTAGCTAGTGCATCATCAATTTAGAGCAGCGAATATTTAATATCACAGATTTGTTAGTATTGAATATCTCTAAATTATACAAGGGCGTTGAAATGCACATCCTCGAGATCAAAACCGTTCCTATCATCCGATTGATCGAATCAGTTTCTATCCGGCATAGCCTATCTTGTACGTATGGATGAGTCAACAGGTCGCCAGTCTGTAGCTAGTTGTTGAGTGCATTAAAAGGCATCACGAGAACTACTGTAGTAAGAGCACAAAATGGGGGCAGAATCGCTACCACACACACACGATCGCTATAATAGATTGTTTATATCACCAGCAAGGACAAAATTTGCTTATCTGATCTATTTTATTTTGTCTTGGATTCATACCAATCAAAATTTACTACTATCAATTTTGCATAATGTCCAGATTTGCTCTCCAGCTATTGTAACTTCTACTTTACTTCAAAGCTAGGTTTACATATATTTTCTCGAACCACTGGGTCGAGAGAGCCGATAGAGAGAGTTATCCCCTTTGCAGAGATGGCTGTTTACAATATGAGATATGTTATCATAGTTGGATGAAATAGATGATTGACCCTCCTATATAAATGGGTATTTTTGAAAACTACATGTGGGTCTAAGTGATACATGATTACAATCATCAACCCAATTCATTTATTCACGATCATTCCATTTTCCAGGACACAAAAGCAAGCAAGTTTCCACATCCATATTTCAAGTAATCCATTTTCCACTGCTACAGGCACACAAAACAAAAGCAAGCAAGTTTCCAGATCCATATTTGAAATAAAAATTTATTGGAACTTCAAATAGAAAGCAATCCATGTGTGCCTTTTATTGTGATTCAAATTTATGAACACGATTGATCTATATCAACCACTTGTTAGAAATGTTTTACCACATGTCGTGTTGATAATGATGTTCCATGTTTGTTTGTTCAATTTGAAAGTAGCACCATCGAACTATGGATTCTTCATATTGGATGTGATGGTTTGTCGTAAACCTAATCTAATCCCTTCATAGGGAAGTTTTGATGCATGAACTAACCCCATCATTCTCACCTTTCTAGTGCATAGTCTCAAAATAGTTTCAAATATGCAACACATCGCATGTGAAAAATATTAAACCATAAGAATATAAGAGTTTTTTAACTTCACCACACAACCATCCAAATGTTAAATTTAATGAAGCATAGGATCTTTACTAGTGCATGAATTTTATGTGAAAAGAAGGATATAGAAGAGAGGAGAATTCACTGAAGTCTGATCAATAATTCATGGCAAATTAAACACACATGAGACCAATAATTGGAATAATCACATTACATCCATTAATCATTATGAAATATGTAATACAATAGTGTTACAACTAGGAGAATTTGAATACCTAAGATAGGATTCGAATCTACAAAACTTCACTGAACTCCGGAGCTAACTTAGCATGAAAACATCACCACTTTAGCTCACTAGTGCAACTCCGGATCACTTAATCAGTTCAAAACTAGTTAACCGATATGGATAGGTGAGAAAATTAGCCCTACCTTCCTTAAATCATGCAAACTGAAGCTAGGATGACTCACAGTGAACTAACTGATGGGAATCAAATCATAACCGAACATAACTGAAAACTAACTAGGGTTAATTGTTAGAGACTAATGGTGGCACTTGGAGTGGGTTCCTAAATTATAGGGATGGCCCCTGGAGCTTCTAAACTCATGAAAAGATGCACACTGAGTGGTAGGTGGCCCCTAAGTGTGTTCCCTTGCACTAGTGTAGTGACAATGACCTGCTAAACTAGGAAAATAAAGGATATGCTAAGTGGTCAAAGGGAGGATTAATTAATAATCCTAATACCCCCCTTAATCCTAAATTGGAAAACGTGGGCCATGGAAACTAAGAACAATGGTCACCATTTACATTATTCATCCATGTAAACTGAGGAAAAAAGAAAAACCACATGGCCAGAATATTTCCTAAAAAATTGACATGAAAGGTAAACAAAAAATTCTCTCCAAACTAAATGATTATGTCTGGAGGAATCTTCCTTTTTGGTAGAAAGTCGAAGCCATGTAGAGTAACTAAGGTAAACTGACGAGGGAGAAAACGTGCTTGAGAATTTGAACCATGTGAGGTAAACTCAAGAAACTCAGATGTTACATTCTTGAACATTGAACCATGCGAGGTAAGCCCAAGAAACTGAGATGTTGCATCCTTGAACATTGAACCATGTGAGGTAAAATCATCTCTCGGTGTGAGGAGAAATTGTCGATGTGAATGCAAGATGTCTCTAATTTCATTATCTATGTAAGGAAATGTGTATGTGATCGTATAGGAAGGAAGAGAAGGCCTAGGACCATGGAGAGTAAATGTTTGAGATCCATAATATTATATATCTTCCAAAATATTGAATGAATTACTATCCAACACATGAGTAAACTGATATAGAATCCCCATCAACAAAAGTTTTGAAGGAGACTTGAGGTGCTTGATTTTTCACACCAATAATGACATGATCGATTCCAAGCATAGCTGAAAGGTATTGAAACTTGAAACTTGAACCAAATAAGGTGATATCAGATCCAATAATGAGAAACAAAAGTTTCAAGTGCACCATTGAGATGGAAGATGCACAATTTTCTCCTCCTTCAATAAAACTCTAAGAATTGGTGCAAGCAATCAAGTAGGAATTTGTTTGAAGCACTAGATTAATGAGGGTGAATGGAACACTTCACAAATTTTATATTTCTTCCAAAACCTCCAAAAAACACTTTTATGCACACCAACAACAACATTAGAGAGAGAGAAATTGAATTCCTCTTCATTTTTTGAAGCAGTCACTAGAAAAAATTGCACATAATTTAGAATAGAAGAATCACTTGAGAATAAATGAGATGGATTGAATGAGAGTTATTCTTCAACAATGGAGGTTAAAATGTATTCTTATGATTATATATACGAGAATATGAAATATCAGAGATCTCATAAACTTATGGAGAAACTGGAGAATGAGTCTCTTCAAGGAGACTTTCACCAATTCGAATTAAATGAGTTCAAGATTCTACAATTTCTTCATCTTGAACAACTTCATCAGAGTGAATTGAGGATGAGACATTTGAAGGAATAACACATGAGGATGTGTTGGATTCACTACATGTATTATCTATTTATTTCTGCACACCCAAATCTCTATATAGATTTCTCTAGAGATCAAATGGATACTCAACAAAATCCATGAGATAACACATATTAGGAGGTAATACCATAACCATACTTCCATATGCTCTATTATAGTCATTTAGCCAATAATTTTCCTATTCATAAGATTCTTCAATAGTTCTAATAGACACATCAAAGAGATCATGGATCTTGAGCTATGAAATCATCTTCAATTTCCACTCAGCATAATTGAATTGTGATAGGAGAGGAACTGATTTCAAATCCATAGAAATTGTTGTGCCTACAAAAAAACAGTGCAAAACACTTAAATTTTATACCAAACCAATTCAAACTCTCTCCACTTAGACATGTGCACTTTATCTGGGTGCATCACACCTTGAAAGACTTCTCTAGACATAATCGAGAGGGAGCCAGGAAAGAATTCCACGATTTATGTGGAACCCAATTGCTTATGCTACATCAATGGAAGCTTCAGAGGTTTGAAGTTGACCTAGATACGTACTCTCATACCATGCTAAATTTAATGTAGCATATGATCTCCAATCCTACATGAATTTAATGAGAAAAGAAAGTTGTAGAAGAGAGAAGAATTCAATAAAGAATAATCAATAATTCATGGAAAATTAAACACACATGAGACCAATAATTGGAATAATCACATTACATCCATTAATTAATATGAAATATGTAATACAATGGTGTTACAAATAGGATAATTCAAATACCTAATATAGGATTCAAATCTACCAACCTAGACTGAATCCGGAGCTAGCTTAGTGTTCGAAGATCACCACTAAATCTCACTAATGAAACTCCAGATAACTGAATCAATTCAAAACTAGTTAGCTGATGTGGATAGGTGAGAAAAATCACCTTACCTCCTTAAATCATGAAAATTGGATCAAGAATGACTGGGAGTGAATTAATTGATGGGAATTGGAGCATAACTGAACACTGACCAGGGTCACCTATTGGATATTACTCATGGCACTCAGAGCGGGTTCCTAAATTATAGGGATTGGTCCCTGTCATGTCCCCATGCCTCTGACCGGTGAAGAGGACACGACCCAAGCTTCAACCACCCGGGCTGAGAGCCCCATGAACATGTGATTTGATAAATTTGCTGAAACAGTATGCCTAAACTGATACATTGAACTTGAACATGCACACTAGAACATTTATCATACATAGATGCAATTATCTATCAGACACAGCGAAAACATCATACATTCACACAAACATTCATTTAACATGTTCATCATTTTCATTAATAGAAATTATGATTGCAGAAGTAAAACAAACAAGATCACTTATCTTATGAAGACTCGTTCTACAACCAGCTACGTCGTTGCAACGTTCCACCCAACCATAGGCCAGCGTGCTCCTTAATCTCCCAGCAACGCTGCCACCCCCGAGCTGGGCATGATTCTCCAAGGAATAAGGGAACAAGCAGGCTTACACAAAGCCAAGGATACATAAAACACAGCCAAGCCAACATAGTTGGGTTTATCAGGTCATCAAGGAGTTGGGAAAAGGCTAATTGCTAAGCTGGTGAGCTCACTACAGAGCTAGGAACACCTACACCAGAACTAGCCTGACTTCTAAAACACCCACACACACCCAACACAAGGAATCAGTCCCTTCTCTGCTACACAGTCCCTTAGGTCCTGCATTCCCTTCCAATGCTATTCAAGGGTGGTGGAGAAGAAAGCTAGCCCTCTAGCTCTATCTGTGTGGTTTCCAACACACCAGGTTTATCAAGCAAACCCAGCCAACATCCCTACTCCCAACACAGTCCGAAGACCAACCATTGCATGCATGCAACCAATCAGCTATCATAGCTTAAGCAGGGAAGGAAATTCCTGAGCGAATCCCAACCGTCCCAACATAACAGCAAACACAATCACAATAGGGAAAAACCACATCCTGTCTTGGGCAACAAAGTCACCGGAAAAGACCAAACAACTCCTAGCTTCCTCCGTGAAAATGGCAAGCACCCAGAGCCCAGTGCGTGAGAGAGAATTCATGCCGAAACCCAAATGCAGATCAAATCACACCCGAATCCATGCTATGGGAAAAATGTGAATGATAGTAGAGGCACCCCCAATCCCTCTCCAAACTGCGTGAGACCAAACCGCAAGGAACCTGTGCGTGAGAATAATCAGACAATGGAGACAATGCATGAGGATGAACAACAATGGTGAGGACGCGAATTGCAGTGCATGGGTGTTCAGCAGAGATGTGGAGAGAGAATTTTTGCGAGAGTGATGGAAGTAGTTTCTTTTTCCATTGTGAATTCAACCATGGTGGAGTGTGCGTGTGGGTGAGGACTGACAGTCCTGCCACCCCAATCCCAAAACAATTAACTGCCTCAACCACCAGCAGCAATTCTTCAATGAAAGTGGTTGGGTAAGGAAAGGAAAAGAAGACACATGGGTATTTTCCCTCATTGGCCAAAGGTTTGATAATCCCCCCCCCCAATCCTTACCCTTGTGAAAATCATGCCCTTTTCGATTTAGTTGCCGCGACCGTAGCTGGTTGTGTTCATTTTAATTATAGATGCATATTTACATGATGATAAACTCAAAACATATGCCGCATGCCCCGATACGCAATCAGTGACAAATTTAAATCCCAAAACATAGCATAACCGATCAATGGTGGGGCCTTGGCCTTTAGCTCCACACCATGATCATTTACAATATATACATCATGTACATTTAATGCAACGGGGTCAAAACTGGGGTGTTACATTCCCCTCCCCCTTCAATAGCACTGTCCTCAGTGCTTTACAAAATTGAATAAAATGCTACACTGGTATCGCCTCAGTGCTCCACAGAATTGAAAAAAAATGGATGTGCCAATCGCATGGCATCCTCCAGCTCCCATGTAGCCTCTTCAGGTCTGTAGTGCTCCCATTGCACCTTTACCTGACCTATGGCTCGGTTTTGGAGCATTGTGAACTTCTTGTCGAGGATGCACATTGGTTCGATTCGGAACTCTCCCTTGGGTTCCACCTGAATCACATCCCAATTTATCACATGGTTAGGATCATGTACGTATATTTTAAGCAAAGAAACATGAAAAAAATTATGAGCTCTAGTGCTAGCAGGCAATGCAAGTCTATATGCAACTGGCCCCATTCTTTCAAGCACTTCAAATGGCCCATAGTATCTCGGTGACAACTTGGCACAACCACCAAGCTTCAAGGAACTCTTCCTTTCCCTCACTCTAAGGTAAACATGATCCCCAACACTGAACTCTCGGTTCACCCTATGCTTATCTGCATAGCTTTTCTGTCTATCCTGTGCTACTTTCAGCTTTTTCCTGATCTTTACGACCTCTTGCTCCATTTCTTTGAGCAATTATGGACCAAGCACAATCCTATTTACTGGATTATCCCAAGTCACTGGTGTCCTACACCTTCTTCCATACAAAGCTTCATACGGACTCATCCCCAAGGATGCCTGCTGTCCATTGTTATAAGCAAACTCTACCAAGTGCAAGTAATCTTCCCACTTGGTGGGTTTGTCCATTATGTACATGTGAAGCATGTCTTCAAGCACCTGATTAACTCTCTCTGTCTGACCATCTGTCTGAGGATGGTATGCAGTGCTGAAGTTTAGCTTTGTACCCAAATCTGCAAACAACCCCTTCCAAAAGTTGGAAGTGAACTTGACATCTCTGTCAGAAACTATTGCTTTCGGCAATCCATGCAATTTGAATATCTCCTTCATGAAGATCTTTGCAATGTCATCCGTCTGATGCATAGACTTCACTGGGATAAAATGTGCTGCCTTGGTCAACTTGTCTACCACAACCATGATGGAATCATGTTGTCTCCAAGTCATCGGCAATCCTGTAATAAAATCTATGGAAATAACTTCCCATTTCCATTCTGGAACTGGCAAAGGATGCAACAAACTTGTAGGGTGTTGATGCTCAACCTTTACCTGTTGACATTTCATACACCTCAAAATGTATTCAGCCATATCCTTTTTCATTCCTGGCCAAAAGTACTGCTTTCTAGCTGTAGCAATTGTCTTCTAATATCCTGGGTGACCAAAATACGGAGTTTGATGGATTTCATCCATGACAACTCTCCTCAAATATTCTACATCTGGAATATAAATTCCACCTTTGTAAGTGAGAAGTCCATCTTCTTCCAATTTATATCCCTCATACCTCTTCTCAAGACTTTGCTGCTGCAATTTGTCTTTTACCTGCTCATACAATTCATCTTTAGCAACATGATTAGCAATCTGTTGCCTCAAATCTAATTGACAAACACTAAGAGATGCCACATGCATTTCTTGCACCTTCCTGCTAAGTGCATTAGCTACCTTATTGTCTTTTCCCTTTATGTGCTTGATTTCAAAATCAAATTCACATAGAAATTCCAGCCATCTTGCTTGCCTAGCATTCAGAGTAGGTTGATCAAACAGATATTTCAGTCCACAATGATCCGTTCTGAGCTCAAATCTTCTACCCATCAAGTAATGTCTCCACATCTTGAGAGCGTGTACTATGGCTGCAAGCTCTAGATCATGAGTGGCATAGTTCATCTCATGTTCCTTCAACTTTCTTGACTCATAACATATCACGTGGTTATCTTGCATAAAGACTCCTCCAATCCCTTGTTCGCATGCATCGGTACACACCACAAAATCTTTCTCTGGATCTGCAACTTTCAATACTGGTGCACTAGTGAGAAGATTCTTCAACTACTGGAAGCTTTCCTCACACCTCGATGTCCATTCAAACTTCATCCCCTTCTTTTGCAAAGAAGTGATTGCATGTGCAACTTTGGAGAATCCCTCAATGAATCTCCTATAGTATCCTGCAAGTCCCATAAAAGATCTTACATCTGTCACATTTCTTGGAGTAGGCCAATTCATAATGGATTCAATCTTTTCAGGGTCCACAGATATACCCTCCTCTGAGATAATGTGACCCAAATACTGAATTCTATCTCTATAGAAGTCACACTTTCTCAGTTTTGGATACAACTGATGCTCCCTGAGCAATTGCAATTTCAATCTCAAATGCTCTTCATGCTCTTCCTCATTCTTAGAATAAACAAGAATGTCACCAAGGAAAACAAGAACAAAATTGTCCAAATATTTGCTGAAGACACTATTCATAAGGCGCATAAATGTAGCTGGTGCATTTGTGAAACCAAATGGTACCACTACAAACTCATAATGTCCATACCTTGTCCTGAAGGTTGTCTTATGAATGTCTTTATCCTTGATTCTCACCTGATGGTAACCAAACCTCAAGTCAATCTTGGAAAATACCTTTGCTCCTCTCATTTGATCAAAGAGGTCATCAATCCTAGGCAGAGGATATCTATTCTTCATGGTAACCTTGTTTAACTGTCTGTAATCAATGCATAACCTGAGTGTATTATCTTTCTTCTTTACAAACAGAACTGGTGCTCCCCAAGGAGACACACTCGGTTGGATGTACTTCTTTTCCAACAACTCTTGTAGTTGCATCTTTAATTCTAGCATCTCCAGTGTACTCGTCCTGTAGGGTGCCTTGGATACTGGTGCTGCTCCTAGCACAAGTTCTATTATGAAATCAATGTCCCTCTTTGGAGGAAGCCCTGGAATCTCATCAGGAAACACATCCCTGAATTCCTATAACACTTGATAGTCCTCCAACCTCGGAGTTTCATCTCTCATTTCCTCCAAAATCTGAGCTGCATACAACTAGCAACCCTTCCTACAGAACTTCTTTAACTGCATTGTTGAAACTTGCCTCACTGAAATCACCTTTGGGAGGCCTTTCACAACTACTAGGTTCCCTTCTTCATTTATGCACTCAAAATTCTTATTATAACAGTTAAGATTCACCCTCTGAGCTTCTAACCAATCCATTCCAATGAGAACATCATAGGAACCAAGCGGTAGAACATTCAGATCTACACAAGTGACCAATCCATTCATGACCAATGGACATTTCTCTACCAATTCACTGACCTTTCTCTTAGTTCTAGTGGCTAGCTGAACTAACCAAGACTTCCTATGCTTTACTTTCTTAAAAGCAAAAATCTCCACTACTCTAGGAGTAATGTAACTATGAGTAGAGCCAGGGTCAATCAAAATAGAAACAGATTGCTCAACAATCTTACCTGCTATCTCAACCACAGCTAACTAGTGATCTGCTTGATAGTCTTCCAATGCTGCATAAATCCTAGGGAGTGCCCTTGCTACTTAACCCATTGTTTCTACTTCTTGAATGTTATAAGCTGGTATTGCACTCTTATTATCAAGTGGACAATTCCTGCGCATGTGGGGTCCTCCACATTCCCAACATTGAAGCGGCCCTCTATTCTGTTGTGGATCTTTAGGCTTTTCTCTTGTCACTCCAACTGGATTACTCGCAACTTGAGATGGCTGCTTCTGCTGATTCCCGAAGCTAGAAGGTTTGAAACCTTTCTTCCTTTCGTCAAACTTCTCATTCTTCTTGTCCTTCCATGCCTTATGGTAATCCGACTTACCTTTGCTTTGCTCATAGCAATACTTAGCTTTTCTTATTGCTTCTTCAAGAGTTCTAGGTTCATAAAACTCAATTCTATCTTTTTAAGACTGAGGAAATCCACTTAGAAAATGCCGAACTTTCACTTTTTCATCTCTGATGTACCAGACATACCTCAACAACTCCAAAAAATTATTTGCATACTCTTCCATGGTTTGCTGCCTCAATCTTAGCTCATGGAACTCCTTAATCGTGTCATCATAATACCTGTCAGAGAGGTATTTCTGCTTGAAATACTTCTTGAACTATTTCCACTTAAGTCTCCTTTCACTAATCCTCTTTACTTGCTTGAAGTGTTCCCACCAAATGGATGCTCTTCCATTCAGGTTGAATATGGAAACTCTTGCCTTCATGTTTCTTGAATAATCATGCACTTGAAAGTACTTCTTTATCCCAAGAAGCCAAGCTTCAGCCTCTTGTCATGTCTTTACCTCACCATCAAATGTAGGAGGTTTAGCTTTCTTAAATTCATCTCGAGAGCGATCCCTATGGTGTCTCTTCCTCTTTCTTTTATGAGAAGAAGAACTTGAATCCCCCCTAGATTCTTCAAAATAAGATGATCCACTAGGAGTCCTTCTCCTTCTCCTAGTGCTTCTCTTACTGCCTTCTGGTCTTGCTGTACCTCGCCCAGAGTCTATATCTCTTTGCAATTCTGTCAAACTCTGCAACATTGCAGCATTCAACTGATGCTGCTCTTCCTGGGCTTTGATCAAGCTTCTCATGGTGGCTGCAACATCTGACGGTGTCTCTTGGAATCTCCTTCCATTAGACTCTATGTCATCATTTCTATTACGGACATTTTCTCCCATGGAATCTCGGGCATGCTCATAGGAATCCCGAGCATCATATCCGTCATGGGTTCTCATAACTGAACCACCACTTACTCACCAAATTGCACTACCTAGAATACTTCTCTTGGAGGTGACTATGATTCTACAAACGTGTTAATAACACAAATGTTAGATGCATAACATTGGTATAACTTAGAATCACTTACCTTCTTCTAGAATAACCATAAAATAACAATTTGCCCAAACACACAGAATTTTATTCATTAAAGAACATCTATCTGAGGGGGACGACGGGGGTCAAGGGGGCTTTCCCCCACTGCAAAGCGGGTCGAGGGCAGTGCCCTCGTTTTTTTTTTTTTATAAATTATTGATTTTCGCACAATCTGACACATAATATTGTTGCCACTTTCTCATTTTTCAGCCCTGAAAATTCACTGTAAAACTACTTGAAAATCCCACTAAAAAAAAGCTGAATTTCCTTTGTTTGATCGGGTCTTGAAACAACTAATTCCTTCGCTGAATCGACTCTCGTTCAACTAACCATTCCGCAGAATCGGCTCCCGAAACAACTAACCATTCCGACGTTTCGGCGGTCTCTCTCGTCGAAAGACTTAGCGCTTTGGACTTCCGCAACTGCAGGCGCACGAAAACTATCTTCTTCGTGATCGGCATTGGCAGTCTTTCTCATCGGAAGACTTAGTGCTTTTCACTTCCACAACGGCGGCACACGAACCACTTTCTTCTTCGTGATCGGCATCAACAGTCTTTCTTGTCAGAAGACTTAGTGCTTTTCACTTTCACAACGATGGCACATGAACCACTTTCTTCTTCATGATCGGCATTGGCAGTCTTTCTCGTCGGAAGACTTATTGCTTTTCACTTCCACAACGGCGGCACACGAACCACTTTCTTCTTCCGATTGGAGGCTATTTACTTAGAAAAATTTCAACTCAGCATCGGCGGTCCTTCCACATCGGAAGCCTAATGACTTTGGCTTCTGCAACGGCGGCTCACCAAAGACAAATTCCTTCCGACGGCTGTCCCTTTACTTATAGAAATTTTTAAAATTTTTAACTTTCGGCGTCAACAGTTTTTCTCATCAGCCGGCTAGTGTCTTTGGCTTCTGCAACGGCGGAACACCAAACCACTATTTATTTCGATTGGTAAACTGATTTCTGCCTTAGAAAAAAATTTAAACTTCTCTCCATCGGCGAACAATTCCATCTGCAGCCGCAATAGCGGCTCCTCAGTTTTGGCATTCCTCCGATCGACGACACAAACCGATCAATATTGGTAGCCTTTCTTCTCATCGAAAGACTTAGGGATTTGGACTTCTGCAATGACGGATGCTTGGTCCACTAAGTACTTCTGCATCAGTGATTTAGTCCTTCGACAGCCCCAACGGCGGACTGGAAACCGCTAACTCTTCCCCTATATCGGAAGTTTGTTCCTCTAATCCATTCCAATGATTCGACTGTTCAAATTTTTGGAATTTTACAGTCATTCAAATTATGGCTTCTGCTAGGCAGAATGAAATACAACCTCCGTCATTACATCCTTCATGGCTCATGTAGGCCCATGCTGCAACATGAGCTCTGATACCACTAACTGTCATGTCCCCATGCCTCCGACTGGCGAAGAGAACGCGACCCAAGCTTCAACCACCTGGGCTGAAAGCCCCATGAACATGTGATTTGATAAATTTGCTAAAACAGTATGCTTAAACTGATACGTTGAACTTGAACATGCACACTAGAACATTTATCATACATAGATGCAATTATCTATCAGACACAGCAGAAACATCATACATTCACACAAGCATTCATTTAACATGTTCATCATTTTCATTAACAGAAATTATGATCGCAGATTTAAAACAAACAAGATCACTTATCTTATGAAGACTCGTTCCGCAACTAGCTACGCCGCTGCAACGTTCCACCCAACCATAGGCCAGTGTTCTCCTTAATCTCTCAGCAACGCTGCCACCCCCGAGCTGGGCATGATTCTCCAAGGAATAAGGGAACAAGCAGGCTTACACATAGCCAAGGATACATAAAACACAGCCAAGCCAACATAGTTGGGTTTATCAGGCCATCAAGGAGTTGGGAAAAGGCTAATTGCTAAGCTGGTGAGCTCATTACAGAGCTATGAACACCTACACTAGAACTAGGCTGACTTCTAAAACATCCACACACACCCAACACAAGGGATCAGTCCCTTCTCTGCTACATAGTCCCTCAGGTCCTGCATTCCCTTCCAGTGCTATTCAGGGATGGTGGAGAAGAAAGTCAGCCCTCTAGCTCTGTCTGTGTGGTTTCCAACACACCAGGTTTATCAAGCAAACCTAGCCAACATCCCTACTCCCAACAAAGTTCGAATACCAACCATTGCATGCACGCAACCAATCAGCTGTCACAGCTTAAGCAGGGAAGGCAATTCCTATGCAAATCCCAACTGTCCCAACGTAACAGCAAACACAATCACAACAGGGAAAAACGGCATCCCGTCCTGGGCAACAAAGTCACTGGAAAAGACCAAACAACTCACAGCTTCCTGTGTGAAAATGGCAACCACCAAGAGCCCAGTGCGTGAGAGAGAATTCACGTCGAAACCCAAATGCAAATCAAAGTACACCCGAATCCATGCTATGGGAAAAATGTGAATGATAGTAGAGGCACCCCCGATCCCTCTCCGAGCTGCATGAGACCAAACCGCAAGGAGCCTGTGCATGAGAATAATCAGACAATGGAGACAATGCGTGAGGATGAACAACAATGGCAAGGACGCGAATTGCAGTGCATGGGTGTTTAACATAGACGTGGAGAGAGAACTTTTGTGGGAGTGATGGCAGTAGTTTCTTTTGCCATTGTGAAGTCAACCATGGTGGAGTGTGCGTGTGGGTGAGGACTGACAGTCCTACCACCCCACTCCCAAAACAATTAACTACCTCAACCACCACCAGCAATTCTTCAATGAAAGTGGTTGGGTAAGGCAAGGAAAAGAAGACAGATGGGTATTTTCCCTCATTGGCCAAAGGTTTGATAATCCCCCCCCCATCCTTACCCTTCTGAAAATCATGCCCCTTTCAATTTAGTTGCCGCGACTGTAGCTGGTTGTGTTCATTTTAATTATAGATGCATATTTACATGATGATAAACTCAAAACGTATGCCACATGGCCCGATACACAATCGATGACAAATTTAAATCCCAAAACATAGCATAACTGATCAATGGTGGGGCCTTGGCCTTTAGCTCCACACCATGATTATTTACAATATATACATCATGCACATCTAATGCAACGGGGTCAAAACGGGGGTGTTACAGTCCCTGGAGCTCCTAAACTCATGAAAACAAGCGCAGTGAGTGGTAGGTGGCCCCTAAGTGTGTCCCCCATGCACTAGTGATGAAGGAGCATCCTGCTCTCCATTTGAATTCCAAGTTAAATGTTGGATCAGGCCTAGAAGGGGTCTCCAATTCTGAATTGATAGTCTTTGAACCATCACATTGTAAATAAAACTATGTTTTATTTGATTCTAGATAGATGGTGAGTCACTAAGAGGATGAGTGATTCATTGGGTCAATTGATGAGTCATTGTAACAAAGCCCTCATCTGATGGTAGTGAGTCATAGGATAGGTTTGAGGATTTGTTGTAATTAGGATTAGTTAGTAGAATATTATGGATTATTGAGTGGATTATGGATCTGAAACAAAATGGTTCATGAATCTTGTTGTATCTATA
>LPNX010142602.1:0-38653 GCA_001517045.1 Pseudotsuga menziesii
TATTTATTAGCTTATAAGTTGAAAATGATGTATTGCAGTCATTGTTTGTTAATATTTTGAAAAATAGTTTAATATTGAACATGCAATAGAGTTGTTCAAGATAGTTTTTAACTTAAAACTTCATTATAAAAGATTAGTTTTTTAATTAAAGCTTCATTATTAATGAGTTTTTTTTTAATCAAAACTTCATTATTGAAGTTCATAATTTTAGATAAAACTTTCTTTCATGGGGATTTAAAAACCAAAAATGATGAATAAAGATAAATCCAAATTCCCCGGAGTCATTAGTCAATATTCAAATATTGGATTTGAAAAGGCAATGAATGAGATCTGACATTAAATCATTAAGTAATTCAACAACAAATAAGGATAAGAGCTTGAGTTATCAAAGATTATCACTCTACAAGATCTTGCAAAGAAATCAAGAGATCAAAGATCTGCAACTTCTCATCACTCTACAAGATCTTGCAAAGAAATCAGAGATTATTGGACGATCCTCAAATCGAAATATCGCTATGTCATCTACCAAGAGGCCATTCCGTCACCAAAACATTTGTTTTGAACTAAATTATGGCCAGCCATCACATCCTTTATGTATCACGGGATATTTAATATTTTTTTATACGAAAAACCTAAACATGTCATGGTAAGTATATTAGCTACATGCTCAACTCTCACATGCAGGAGTTTATTAGGAGTTTTGAGGAGTTTATTAAGAGATTGAATGATTTTATTAGGAGTTCGACTTTACACCACTGCACGTTAGCTAGACTCCTAGATGCCAAATGCAGTTAAACTAAGCCTTAAGGAGTTAAATTAAGCCTTAAGCAATTAGACTTGAATTTAAACTAATAGTTGTAAAATCATTGGAGTTAAGTTAATAGTTGTATCTAATAGTTATCCAATATAACCATGATTAGAGTTGAAGTTAAGCTAATAGTTGTAAAATAATTGGAGTTAAGCTAATAGTTATATCTCATTGTTAATTTAAAAAATAAAATATCAGGAATTGTAATTCAAGTAAAAGTAATGATTGGAGTTGAAGTTAAACTAATAATAGTATCATGAATGGAAGTGTACTTATCAGATGTTAACTAAGTTGGTTTTAGATTAGATGGTAGTCCACCCCAAAATTCTAAGATAAATACGCTGACAAAAATGATATTTTAGCCTATCACCGTTATTTATGAAGGATTCAGAAAATCCTCAATTTTCAAATACTGGTGCAAAAGTGGAGATAATGTGGGGATATAAATGTGGTGCTAAGATTTATGGTAAAAAAGTGAAGTTTGTAAACTAGCTGTGAAAAGATTGGTTGATGAATAGTCTTTAGATGTTATTTTTCTGCAAGAAACTATATTTGATGGTTGCATTTTGGTGAAGGAAATGGAATTATTGTTAACAGATTGGCAATTTGTTTATGTGGATGCTAAGGGCATATCTAGGGGACTTCTTTTGGGGTGGAGGACTCGTAATTTTCTTATGCTTAATGTCTGGGCTATGACTTCTAGTCTTTGTGCTGTTTTGCATTCTATTGAGTTGCAATTGGATTTATGTTTTATAAATATTTATGGGCCTTATATTGACAGGGAAGTTTTCTGGAATAATCTTTCGGTTATGGATTGTTTCAAATGTCCTAATTTGGTATTTGGTGGGGATCTGAATTTCTCCTTGGGTCATTCTGAAATTTGGGGGGTTAAAGCACGAGTGGATGTTTTAACTGATTTCTTTATTAACCTTTTGGAAGGACTTGGACTTGTAGATATTACTCCTGTGGTTTCAATTCCAACTTGGTCTAACTGTTGAGTTGGCCCTGAGAATATTTGCAAAAGGTTGGATCGATTACTCTCATCGGCCGATTTTCTGGACAATGACTTTCTTCTCAAACAATGGATTGGGTGTGGTGGAGATTCTGATCATCAACCCAGGTTTATTTACAAATCTCTTCTAGTATTCCTAAGGCTCATTGTCCATTTAAGTTTAATGCCTGCTGGTTAGAAAACAATGAGTTGGTTGTTTTATTAAAAGCTTCCTGGGTGGTTTTTGATGCTATGTCTGAGGTGTCCCCTGCATCCCAGTTTGCTGCGAACCTTATAAGATTAAAAGAAGTTTCCATAGTCTAGTTAGTGAAGAATAAAGCTCAGGACATTAAGGATTTAGTTGACATTGAAAGTGACATGAAGAGGTATTTTGATAGGTTGGGTTTTGGTTTTATTTTGGAGGTAGATAAATTGTCCTTGATTGAGCTTGAATCCTGTAAGAGAACTATTTTATGTGATCAAGAAAAGGAGGCTCGACAGAAAAGTAGGGCTTTATAGTTTATATGTGGAGATGACAATACCCCTTTTTTCCATAAATTTGCTGCTCATAGGAAAAATCTTAATTCTATTTGGAAAATTAATGATAACTTTGGTAACCTTGTTGAAGGTTCTGAGGCTATTGCCGAGGCTGGGATTCATCATTTTGAGTCTCTGTTTCAGGAAGAAGCTAATCTTCATCTTCCTGAAATTGTGCATAGTGCAGGCTATTTTCCCACAGATGTTTCTGAGGAAGATAATTGTGACCTTATGAAGCCTGTTACTATGTAAGATATTCAACATATCCTTTCCATTAGTAAAAATGAAAAGAGTCCAGGACCTGACGGGATTCCTGTTGAGGTTTATAGATGTCTTTCTGATGTTTTGGGTGAGGATCTCCTGAGAGTTCTTGAGTTTTTCAGGATAAGTGGTAAAATTCCTGCGGTATTCAATTCAACTTTTCTTGCTCTCATCCCAAAGATTGATCACCCCTCATCCTTTGAGGATTTCAGGCCTATATCTTTGTGTAATTATGTTTACAAAATTATGGGTAACATTATTTCTATTCAGATCAGAAAAGTTTTGGGTAGGTGTATATCTGGTGAACAGTTTGGGTTTTTGCCGTGTAGGCAGATTCATGATGCAGTTGGGGTCATACAGGAAGGTATGCATTCTATGCATAGTAAATGCTTAAAGGCTGCAATGATAAAAATTGATTTATTTAAAGCCTATGATCATGTTAGTTGGACCTATCTTCGGGTCATTCTTTCCAAAATGGGTTTTGCTAGGAATTTCATTTCTTAGGTCATGAGTAGCCTCTCTTCTGTATCCTTTTCCCTGCTTAAAAATGGAGTTGCAACGTCTTTCTTTAAATCTGGTAGGGGACTTAGACAAGGTTTCCCTTTGGCACCTTTACTATTTCTTATTGTGGTTGAAGGTTTAAGAAGGGCTCTTCTATTTGCCAAAGACTGTGGAACCTATCATGGTTTATCTTTTGGTAATGATATTGTCTTAACACATGTTCTTTTTATGGATGATATTGTAATGGTCAATGATGGATCTGAACAATCTCTTTCTACTTTATATGAGATTTTAATGATCTTCTGTAAGGCATCTGGGATGAAGATAAATGATGATAAATCTTCTTTATATTTTTCTTGTCTGGAAGAAACAGAGGTTATTACTTTACAGAATATATTTTCATTTCCAGTTGACAGAATTGAAAATGGTATGAAGTACCTTGGGTTTTATCTCAAACCTTGCAGATACCTATTAAAGGACTGGGATTGGCTGATTATAAAGGTGGAAAAAAATATTAACAACTGGAGCTTTCGCTGGTTATCTAAGGGGGGTAAATTGATACTGATTAAAGCAGTATTAGAGGCCATTCCGGTCTATTGGATGCACTTTTGGATACCGGTGGGGATTATTGAGAAAATCAGAAAGCTTTGTTTCAAATTTATTTGGTCTGGAAATCATAATTCTTATGGATTACCTTGGACTTCCTGGAATATTTTGGCAAATCTAAAGTCTTTGGGTGGTTGGGGACTGAAAGTTCCTCTTGTTTTTGCTAAAGCCCTTGCAGCAAAAAATGTATGGAATATTATTCATGGAACGAGTCTATGGGTTAATATTGCTGTTCAGAAATATATTTAGACATTGAATATACTGGAATGGATTAGATCTCCTGTTAAAAAGAAAAAATACATATCAATATGTTGGAAAGTTGTTCTTTGGGCTTTTGTTATTATTGGTAATTTTTTGGTATGGAAGATTGGAAATGGAACTGCTGTTCGTATTGGTGTAGATCCTTGGATAGGATGTAAATGGAGACATGCTTTGACTTCTTCCATGATTGAAAAATTACATTTGGTTGGTTTTTATTTTTTATTTGACATTGGACTTCATGGCTTGACAGCATTGATGGCTCAACAATGGATTAATGCAGATTTCATTGGTTTTACTGATCCTCAGGAGATTGCTATGTGGAATGGTTATTTAGACATTCTTAAATCTAGCCATGTAATATTTTCAAATGATGTTGATGCTCTGGTTTGGAATTTATCTAAAAATGGTCAGTATTCACTTAAAGAAGGTTATGCTCAGCTTATGAAGAGGGAAGTGGAACATATCTGGTGGTGGAGAGTTTTATGGAAGTTGAAATGTCCACTCAAAAAAAAAATATTTTGTTGGTTTATCCTTTCCGGTAAAGCATTGATTTGGGATGTTCTTATCATGAAAGGTAGAGAAGGACCTGGCCCGGTGTTACTTGTGCAAAATGGAATGTGAATCCAATTTTCATATTGGAGTGGACTGCCCTTTTACTTAGAATGTTTGGTTACTTATTGAGGACAAATTGAAATTCAATAACCTTTGGAGTGGAGAAACTATGTCAGATTGTTTCAAAACTTGGTGTTTAAATTTGGAGGTTGCAAATATTAAACCTTTACCCATCATTGTCTTATGGTTCATTTGGAAGGCCATAAACTTGTCTTGTTTTTGAGGATCTTTCATTGACACCAGCACAGGTGTCTAGCTTCAGTTTGGGTAAGATGATGGCTTTTCCGCAGAAGAGTTCTGTGGCTTCTATAAGAACTATCTTTGTGGAAGTTATTGATAAAACCTTTGCATGGGGTTTTTTTGATGGTTCTGCAGCAGGGGATCCAAAAATTTGTGGAGCCGGAGGTATGCTGTTTATATCAGATGTACACTTTTTCTCTTTTAAAGCTGGTTTAGGTTTGGGTACTAATAATTTTGCAGAATTATTTGCCCTCAAGCTACTTCTCTATCTGGCTAGGAGGAACTCTTTGGATAAAATCCAGATTTTTGGTGATTCTTAGTCAGTAATTAGCTGGGCATCTGGTAAGTACCGATTAATGAATTTAGAGTTAGCCATGATTCTTCAAGATGTAAACAGGCTTACTGACTGTTTTGATTATGTGTTGCTCAAACATATCTAGCGGGAAAGAAATTCTTCTACAGATGCTTTGGAAAAAGCTGGAGGAATGATTTTGGAAGGTTACTGGTCCATCAAGGAACACTGCGCAGATGAAGTTGTGGAAACCTTTCAGATTTTTTAAATTTGATGAGGCTTTTTGGGACATGGGTTATTTTGACCAGATCAGGATCCTCTATCTATGTTGTTTTTTTGGTTCCATCCTTGTTGTTTTTTTGTTTCCTTTGAATTATCATGGTTAGATAATTGATGCACAGATATTAGTTTTTGAGGCTGAGGAGCAGTTTTTTTTGTGGAATATCATGTTGATTGATGTTGGTGGGCACTTATATCAGTTTATGAGTTTGATGAGTAGTTGTGAAACTGTGTGTATTTTTCTGATATGGCTGTAATTGCCATTGGACATAAATTTTGGGTTTTTTTTAGCTCGATATGGAGCATTATATTGACAGCAATTACCAGCTATAAGGTTGGTTTTTTTTTGTGTTAATAGACATTAGATCCATCTGTTGAATGTAAATAAAGATATTTACGAAATTTTTTCCATGGAAAAAAAAACAAGTGGCATTCATGGTGTATGGTGCAAACCACCAAAACCAATCATATGTGGATTGAAGTTTTGTGGTGCAAAACATCAAAAGATAATACTAGGTGGAGTGAAATCTTCTTGTCCAAAACACCAAAATTAAAATTAATATATGTAGTACTCATGCCATTAAAATTTAAAAAATAATAGTTAATCACATGTATATGGTGCAAATCACCACAAAATATAAATGGTTCCAAAAAAATAGTACAACCCTGCCATATCTAGTAGGATTGTGCCATTTTTTTAGATGTTTATTATGGTTACGAAATGGAACAAAATTTATCCCAAAACATATAAGGGTACAAGCATTTCAACACAAAAGAGTACACACAAAGAAATTTAGCAATGTCTCAATGGATCTTGAGTCTAAGTGGATAGAAGATTATGTTCACATCAAATTTAGGAATTTATCCAGTTATATTTTATTTGAAGATTAAAATATTGTAAGTGTTGTTTTTGTTAAATGATTTCCAAAAAGTACATGTTATTTCTCCTTCCACATCAAAATAGGCATAGTGATACTATACACGACAAAACTTTAATCCAATAGCATTGAATAAGATTGTAAATTAGATAAATGAAAGCACTATTACATAGTTAATACATCCAGATTGTGATTAACATTATATTTAGGGAGGTGTCATATCTCATTTTATTTAAAGATTAAAATAATTGAAATGTTTCTCTTATGAAGAGATAAAATAGAGTTGTATGTTATTCATCCTTCCAATTCAAATAGATATTGATGTTTTAATATTATGAATTATATAAATTTAACTAAAGTGATATTGAACAATACATCGAAATAATATTGTAAACTTTGTTGCATAATTACTACATTCAAAATTCAAGAATATATCTCACTGTTAATAGTATGTATTTGCAGTACAAGTATAGCTAATATATAATGTATCATCCAATCAAAAGCCTCACAAAAGATATATCTCCCAAAATCTTACAAGTTGTTTGGATGGTGTATGGTTTAATGCTTGGGCATGCCAGATAAATGGTAAATCCATTCCCTTACTTCTAAAGATGAATATGAATGTTAAAATCTTTTGCCTTATCTTGATTGAAGTCCTCTTTCTACACGACATGTATTTTTCTGCACATGCAGAAATCCAAAAATGAGCAATGTGCATAAGAGAAATGCATTAAAAAAACTAAAAATGCGCCAAATTACCATGAAGAAGAAGCCTTGAATGTTTTAAAGCTTGGCATGCAATATAAATTTTAAGTTTATTTTCTTACTTCTAGAAATGAAGATGAATATTAAAACCTTATGTGTTATTTTGATTAGAGTCCTCCTTCTGCACATATAGAATTCCAAAAACAAGCCATAAAGAGTCAAAATCAAGTCACTTATCTACTTAATTCGTTCTTTTGCATGTTATATTTAGTAATTTGATGAAAAAAAGTGAGACTTGAGAAAAGATAGCAACCAAAACGACAATTTACATAAAGCTACTTCATGTTAATATGTTTTATATTTTATTTTAGTTTTGATTTTTTATTTCGTGTTATGTTTTATATTCTATTTTAGTTTTGATTTTTTATTTTACTATTTTAAGTGTTAAAATTATAAACTAAATAAAATAAAATAAAATATTTTTATTATTTTTTTAGTTTTTATTTGGTTTAAACACCATCAACTTAAAACATGTTGGGAAATGTTGCTGAAGAAGAAAAAACAAATATTATAGCGAAAGTGGCCTTCATCACTATCTAAGCGACAATCAACTAGTGCATGTGAATAACAATATGGATTTGTGTGAAATCTTTTGACCAATTGACTTTTCAGTTTTTTTTGAGTGAAATCCTTTTTAGTGTGGAACGATATAGATGTAGATTTTAGTGGAGGCACTATTTTATAATTTATAAAGATTTTAAATAAAAAAGTTTACTTGAGGTAAATTTTATAAATTATAATTTTGTATAATTTTTTTAAAATATTTTTTAGTTTTATTATATTTAAAAAAATACATTATAATATGTTTGATATTTAGTTTGAATGTTTTAATTTTCAAATATTCAAATAATTATATATTATAATATGTATAATATTAAGTTTGTGTATTTAAAATTTGAAGAAAAATCATATATAATTAATGTATGTTTTAGTTTATTTAAATTTTGTATTGGTTTTGGAGTAGGACTTAAAATTATTTGTATTTGGTTAAGAGCTTATTTTTTATCAAGACTTAAAGATATATATGGTAGGAATAAATGTCTAACCTCTTAAGGACCACTAGTGATTTATTTTCGGTGGTGTGGTTTTCTTTGAATGATAGTGATGAGTCAACATTTGTGGATAGCAAATAGTAAGGGTTGTCATCAATGTGAATTGGCAATCGACTTATAATATGTTTTATCACCTTCAAAAAATGCTTAATAGTTGTATGTGCAATAACTTAAGATGCTTAAGTGAACATTCCTTTATGGCCAAAGGCCATTGTTTCCTCCTTAAAAATGATTAAGGATTCATGACCCATCTACACTAGTACCAAAAGCCTCCTAATAAATCCCATATACTGACTAGAAGACCAAATATTCTCTTAAAAAATATTATATGGTCATTGAGACCTTGTTGATGGCCCTCAAGCCCTAGAAAGTTCCTTTTTGGCCTAAGCCATATAGGCTTGAAAACCCATCCACAATGTTAAATACCTCTTGATGGAACCCATATACATAGTACGAGAGAAAATCATTTTTGTGATGTTTTGAAGCCTCCCTCATGGATTCTTAATACCACACATACCCACGCTTAGAAGAGGTATGAGATGTCACCCAAGGCCTTTGAACCCTGTGGTTTTTTCTTCCCTATCTATTTCCAATGTGTAGAGAGTTATACTTAGTTCTCAAATCATATTAATGGCTCTCATATTTGCACTTGGAGGATCCGGAACCCTCATATAGGTCATGTTTGGTAATTTGAGGCAATATTAATGACCATTGATCCCTCTAAGATTTCTTTATAAATGAAGGAATTAGAACCTTCCCTAACCATGTATATGGCTTTGAGATGCATACATGGATATCAAACCTCTTAATGTATTTAATATATATCATTGAAAGCAAAACACCCCCTAAATAGGTCCTATGTGGTGGTTTGCAACCTTCTTCCCGACCCTTTATCCCTAGGTGTGTATGTTTAGGGACTATGTCCTAGGTTTCCTACATTTTCCTTTACTAGATACACAACCTATATATGGGGATTAAAACCTCCTAATGGTGACCCTATTCCGATTTATAGGACACGTATCCATAGTAGAGGTGATGTATTTTGGTTTGAGGCCTTGATCCTGACCCTCAAGCCCTATAAGCTTCCATTAGGACCTAAGTCCTAAGTTTCATTCCTTGACAAATTCTATATCTTGAGATACAGGTTTGGTTCTCCAAACTTACAAAAAATGTATATATCCCCACCTATAAGCTAAACATTCCTTATATTAGTGTTTCTAGTGGTCTAAGGATTCATTCAAAACCTTGAGTCCTCAAAGTTACCTATAGGGCCTAAGTGTTGGGTTTAGTCCCCTAACAATATATATGCCCTTAAGACCCATACTTGGTGTTCAAAACCTCCTAATTATGTTTGAAAATGCTCATATGGAGGACTACACCTATCCCCTTGAGATATCAAATGTGGTGGTTCAAGGTGTCATTCTTAACCTTTGATCCTAATTTTTTTTTAGGAACTAAGGTTTGCATTGACTCCTTTGATTGATGTTATCCAATGGGGGAAGCATATGGGTGTGTTGTGGTGTGAGACATCATTCTTTGTCATAGATGCATATAATCTTTGTTTATGGCACGATCCCTAGGATTCCTCCCTTTTCTATGTCAATTCCCTAAGGATCCTACTTAGATCTCACAACTTACTAATGGCATGGATATCAATAGCCAAAGACAAATGATACCCTTGAAAGGGTAGGTGTGGTTCCTTCAGGAAGCGATCATGGCCTTGGATGCTTATGAAATTCTCTTACAACCCAAGTCTTGAGTTTTCTCCACTAGCCATGTCTAGGGTGCTTATATCCAGACCTAGTGCTTTAAAAGTCCTAATGGAACATATTTCCCACTTAAAAATAGATATATCATAGCAGTCAATAGTGACTCTTCAAGGTGTTTGTAGCCTTTGACACCTAAAGGATTCCTTTAGGGAACAAGGCCCACATTTACTCTTTTAAGAATGTACAGGTCCTTAAAACCTATGCCTAATATTAATCCTCATAATGACAATGATATCCCCATAGATACGTAGGGTAGAGACAATCTTTGGAGATCATGAGTGGTGGAGATCACGAGTGGTGGTTAAACCGTTCTCTGAAACTGAACATTGCTTGCATTCCCTACCTGCAATGAAAGCATGAATAAAGTTTTTGTTTGATGCGAGAGATCGAGGGAAGGATCTGATTAGATTGGAGAGGCTTTTTTAATATGAATTTTAGAACATGTTATTGTTTATTAAACACTACTGAGGAAAATAAAAAATAAGAGTATTCACATTATTGGGGCTACACAACCACAGGAACGTGGACGAGGTAGGATGGCTTGCCTCACCATAAATGTTTACTCCTTGTGTGATCGAAACACATCAATTTTCAGAACAAGTTGTTACCGGCGGAGTTGTTCAAATTGTTCAAATGAGAATTATGAAATTCTAGAATTTCATATTCAATATTAGAGTGATTTTTCATCACTGGATTCACTATCTGATATTGTTATTACAAACTAAAAAATAAACTCTTTCTCTCGACAAAATTATATTTCGGACAACCAAATCATACTTTGGGTAGTAAAGTACAAAATGAGGTTGCAAACACTACTACATTGAGAGGGGTTTTGAAACAATATTTAAGACAATATTTGTGTAAATTGTCTCAACTTGAGGCAAAAAAAAACTTGTGTATTGTCTTAAATATTCTCTTTAAGTGAGTGCCTTAAATTATTGTCTCAAATAGAGACAAAAGAAATTTGTGCATTGCCTTAAATATTGCCTTTAAGTGAGTGTCTTAAATCATTATCTCTATTTGAGACAAAATAAACTTGTGTATTGTCTCTATTTGAGACATAAGAAACTTGTGTACTGTCTTAAATATTATATTTAAGTGAGTTTCTTATAATATTGTTTCTCCATATCATTTCTATCTCTAGATACTATGTAGAATTGAATTATTTATAGTAGGGCATGGTGGAATTGAACCACCAACCTTTTCCATTGTATATAATGCAGATGCTCTACCATTGAGCTAACACCCTACAAGTTTTTGGAATACCAAAACTTGTCCTAGTTTATGAAACTATAGATGGACTGTGTTAGCAGTGATCAGAGATCAAGTTTGTTGGACTATCATCCTTTGTGGAGTCGTATAGATAGTGCCACAATTGTTTATTTGCAGGGTTAAAATGGTCCCTACGATGTAATTTGAATAGTTGCGACTTCTGTCATTTTTCTTCAGTATTGTAAGGATTGTTTACAATTTATATGGAACCCGTGAAGGCTTGTAGTTTATAAAGTACCACTTTGTGTTGAGTTCTAGAATTATTGTAACTTCTTTTGGAAAAGGTCGTAAGCCACTGTCAATGATAATCGTCGTTACCTAGATTGAACAAAGATTTTATAGTTTTGAAGAGACCCAGGAGGGTGTTATGGTTGCAGTCTTGAATCCTCTCTTGAATTTGTAGTTTCGTTGTTTGCAATTAAATATATTTCAGTCGTGAGGCATTTTACCTAACATCTTTGGTTGTTAAGAAGGTCATAGAGTCTCTGTTTAAACATATCGTTTTTTATAAAAATGTTTTAGTTTTGAGAAGAAATACTAAGTCAGTCATGAGGCTATATCTAAATTTCGTTTTAATGGAAGTCGTAAGGCCATTCTCTGTTTATAAGTCGTGGAAACCATTATTAGGTTGACTAGAATGTTTTTTTTATAATGGATAGTACTGTTTGATTAAAGTTAAGAATAAAAAGGATAAACCTTAATGGTTGTTTAAGATTTGTCCTCTGCGTGTTTTAAGTGCAGATGATAATATCAAAATGACTTTCAGCCGATAACCTCGGTTGTAGCCTGTCGTTAATCTCAATTTTATATTAAGTTACAGATTGAGTCATTCAAGAATTATATGATACCTTTGTTTTAAAAGAGAAACCTTAAATGAACTTAACCTTTAAACCTGGTTTAACTTCTGTTTAAATATTTGAGACTTAAATACACTAACTGTAATTAGGGTTTTGGTTATGAGGACGAACTCGACTAGAAAGAAGAAGAAATGTAAATATAACTAGAATGTACACGACTTTAGGCCTAAACCTTGTATTTTTAATTAAGGATTTTATTTCGTTATCTCAATGTTTATTTTGATAAGATCTATGATATATAATATATATTATGTGTATAGATTCAAATTGTATGTTGATTAGGGAAAGCATTGTTTATCAACAAGAGAAAATACGTAAATAGATTTATGAAAACTCTCTTTAACAATGTTTAACCATGTTATGATTTGTCAGATTACGATAGTTTTCTAAAGGGTTTTCCTAGTCTTTACTGAATAATTGTGTTATTTTCCTGTAAGATTTAGACTAACAACCTTTTCCATGAATATTAATAACAAAGTAGATTGATATAGTTAAACTATAGGTACTATACTAAATATACAGGAGGAAGGAAAAACATCCATTGAAAGGTGTACTTAACAGAATAATCAGATCAGTAAATTTAACCCTAAATTTGAATAAACATAATCTTTTCTTAGAACAATTTCCGAACAGCTTTTAAATACAGAGATTATAACATATCCAATCTTCCTATTTTCAGTTGCTAAGCAAACTTCCAAATAAATGTATAGACTTAAAATTAAATAACAGTTAGAACCTGGATAATATGCAGAAGGGGACATACACCCAAAGGAGTCTATTCCACCCAACCTTCTCCTGAAGTAGCCAAGATTACTTTCTTAGGACCCCCGAGCCTGTTCACTAAACCACTAGGACGAAGATCACTGGATATAGCCCACACAACAAACTTGCTACCACTTAGCACTTAGCACTTAGTAGCAAACTTAACTCAACAATTCCACTTTAGCTATCCCCTCATCAAATTCCTTGTGTGCATGACGTTTTTAGTTTGCAACAGTCACAAGTTTCATTCACTTAGAAACATAATGAGTAGTGAGCCTCCTGCTCAATTTGATGGTGTTTATAAGATTGCCTAGGTATTTGAGTCAGTTTTGGAATTAAATGAGCCACCAGCTCAATTCCCCCTCTCGATGAACATGACCACAATTTTAGGGATTATGCTTCCTACAACAACTAGAAAGTGAAATGCTAGTGCTTCCACTTATCAACCAGCCTTCTACAGCTGCTCATTCCTCCTAGTGGGTCAGTGAAAACTCATTCAACAACCTCCCTTTGATAGGTCTCTCTTCTATTTAATCATTAAAATAAACAATTCTTTAATTACAATCATCCGTGACCAACTTGGTCATAAAACTTTACAATAAATTTAACATAATGTTTTCTGAAATAAATAATAAAAATTTATTTTTCAGTTCTAGGTGTGTTATGGACACCCCCCCTTAAGCTCAACATCGTCATCGATGTTGCTTAAGATTATTCTAAGTCTTCCTAGAAAAAGGTTGGATATGCCACCCTCATATCACTCTCCAATTCCCATGGTGCTTCATCTGGAATGAGGTGTTTCCATTGCACCTTTACCTGTCCAATGGTGCAATTCTAGAGAAAAAATTTCCTCTTGTCAAGAATACAGTTCGACTCCGCTTGAAAATCTCTTTCTGGTTCTACATTAATCACATTCCATTCAATCACATGAGTAACACCGTGTGCATACTTTTTCAAAATAGAAATGTGAAAAAAATTATGTATTCTAAGATTAGGTGGCAAAGCTAACAGATATGCCACTGGCCCCACTTTTGCCAATATTTTGAATGGTCCACAATACCTGGATGCTAATTTAGCACAACTTCCTAACTTAAAGGAGCTCTTTCTGGGTTTTACCTTAACAAATACATGTTCACCTACTTGGAATTATTTCAGAGTTCTTTTAAGGTTGGCATGACTCTTTTGTTTGTCCTGAGCAGTTTTCAAATTGCTTTGTACTTGTTTCACTGTTAGTTCCAGTTCTTTTAACAAAGTGAGGTCCTAACATCAATCTGTCAAATGTATTATGCCATGTAATAAGAGTGTTACATTTTCTACCATATAATATTTCAAAAGGACTAAGCTTTGTTGAAGCTTGATAATGGTTATTATATGCAAATTCAACTAAGTGCAAATAATCTTCCCACTTCTTGGGATAGTCTTTAACATACATTTGTAACATATCTTCTAGTATTTGCTTGACTCTTTTTGTTTGTCCATCCGTTTGCGGATGATAAGCAGTACTGAAATTAAATTTAGTATCTAGTCATTTAAATAAAGATTCACAAAAATTACCAGTAAACTTAGGATCCCTGTTAGAAATTATTACCTTCAGAATTCCATGCAAACGAAAGATTTCCTTCATAAACATGTCAGCAATGTTAGCAACTTTATGAGTTGTTTTAACATGTATAAAGTGTGTTGCCTTACTTAGTTTGTCCACAACTACCATTATTGAATCATTTTGTTTCTGATTTTTAGGCAAACTAGTTATAAAATCAAGACTGATGACTTCCCATTTCCAATTTGGAATTGGTAATGGTTGTAAAAGGCCCGTTGGGTGTTGATGTTCAGCTTTAACTTGTTGACATTCTATGCATGTAGCTAAAAATTCAGAAACTTCATTTTTCATATTAGGCCAAAAATACTCCTTTCTCAACATTGTTATCATCTTTTGATATCCCAGATGTTCGGAATAAGGACTTTTATCTACTTCGTTCAAAACCAACAATTTAACTTCCGATATGTTAGGCACATAAAGTCTGTTTTTATACAACATTAAGCCTTTTTCATTTAAACTGTAATCTGGTTTTAAATTTTGGGATACATTCTGAGCTAGCTTTTCTCTCAAACTTTGGTATTATGGGTCCAGTTTTATTCCTTCTTCCAATTTATCCTCTAATTCGATTTTATAACTGCTAATTGTAGCTACAAAACTTATTATTGCATTTCTGCTTAAGGCATCAGTCACTTTATTTTTTTCCCTTTAATGTGTTTGATTTCAAAATCATATTCGCTAAAGAAAGCTAACCATCTAGCTAGCCTTGTGTTTAGATTTTGTTGATCAAACAAATATTTTAAGCTTATGTTATCAGACATTATCAAAAAACTTTTACCTATTAGATGATGTCGCCACATGTTTAAAGCATGAATTATGGCAGCCAGCTCTAAGTCATAAGTTACATAATTTTTTTTTGTGTTTTTAACTTCCTTGATTCATAAGCAATTCCATGACCTTCTTGTGTCAGTACTCCACCCAAACCTTCATTGCATGCATCGGTGCATACAACGAAATCTTTGTCTAGATATGCTATTTTTAAAATGGGTGTAGCGGTTAATAATCCTTTTAATTTATTAAAATTTTCTTCACATTTTTTATCCTAGACAAATCTCTTGCCCTTTTCCTGTAATGATGTTATAGGATTTGCGATTTTTGAACATCCTTCTATAAATTTCCTGTAATAACCTATTATTCCCATAAATGATCATCCATTAGTTACATCCTTGAGAACAAACCAATCAATTATTGCTTTTATCTTCTCTGGGTCTACCGATATTCCTTCTTTGGATATTACGTGCCCTAGGTATTGTATATTATCTTTATAAAATTTGCATTTGCTAAACTTAGCATATATTTGATGTTTTCTTAAAACTTGTAGTATTATCTGGAAGTGTTCGTCGTGTTCTTCTTTCGTTTTAGAATAAATTAATATGTCATCTATAAAGACAACTACAAATTTTTCTAAGTATTTACTTAGGACGTTGTTCATTAAGCACATGAAAGTTGCTGGAGCGTTAGTTAGCCCAAAGGGAATAAACACAAACTCATAGTGCCCATATCTAGTTCTGAAAGAAATCTTAAATATATCTTTGTCTTTAATTCTGACTTGATGATATCCAGATCTCGAGTCTATTTTTGAGAATATCGTCACTCCGCGTATTTGATCAAATAGATCATCGATGCGGGGAAGATGATACATGTTTTTAATTATCATTTTATTCAGTTGATGGTATTCTAGACATAGACGTAATGTACCATCTTTCTTCTTAACAAAAAGAATAGGTGCTCCCCAATGGGATACACTTGGTCTTACATAATTTTTGTCTATTAATTCTTGCAATTGTAATTTTAATTCGTTCAGTTTCAAGATATTCATTCAATAAGGAGCCTTCGAATTATGTACAACTCATGGCACTAATTCAATTGTAAAATCCATATCTCTCTTTGGAGGTAGTCCTGGAATTTCTTCTGGGAAAACATCCGAGTAATCCTGTAGGATTGGAATATCATCGAAACTTGGCTCATCTTCTTTATAAAATTGTTCATTATTTATTGTGTGTACATCAAATACTTTACAACCTTTTTCGTCTGTAAGGCTGAGATTTGTCTAACAGAAATGCTCCTGGGTATTCCTGTGACTATAATCCTTTCTCCTTTATCATTTTAACAAGAAATTTTTTTTTCTGAAATCAATTTAAAATTACTTGGTGTCTTTCCAACCAATCCATACCTATTATGACATCAACAAATCCTAATGGTAACACATTTAATTTTACTTGAGTTTCAAACTGACTCATAAGAAAATTACAGTTTTCAACATAATTAACTACTTTCCTTTTAGTTCCTATAGCTAACTGGACCAACCAAGAGTTTTCAAAAAAATTCAAAGATAAATTGATTTTTTCCACTATGCTAGGTGATACATAAATTAAACTAGCACCTGAATCAATTAGAATGGAAACACATTAGCTTTGTATCATACCTTGCACTTCCACCATGGAAGTATGATGATTTTCCTCTCTGTTTTCCAAAGCTACATTTATTCTGGGCATTTCATTTGCCACATCTCCAACTGTTTCCTCTTCCGGGATGGTATACACGTTGCTGAAGTTTCCCTTTTTGTTCAGACAATACTTGGAATAATGTGGTCCTTGACATTCCCATAACTTTACAAGTT
This sequence comes from Pseudotsuga menziesii, assembly GCA_001517045.1. Taxonomy (NCBI): domain Eukaryota; kingdom Viridiplantae; phylum Streptophyta; class Pinopsida; order Pinales; family Pinaceae; genus Pseudotsuga; species Pseudotsuga menziesii. Next base: position 16,961 of record LPNX010142602.1, read on the forward strand.
CCTTATGTTCATTATTTTTTAAAAAGTTGTTAGACATATCCCTGGCTTTTGGTGCTGTAGTATTTTGTTGTGCCTTATTTTTAAAATTTTCTCCTTGATAATTATTTCTGGAGAAGTTCCGGGAGTTATTTCCAAAACTCTCACAACAGAATTTGAGCCCAAAATCCAACAGCTTTCATGTCTAAAATTCTACAATTGCATGTCGGTTATTCGACAACCTAATTTTTTTTTGTCGTTAATGTCATAACGTCAGATCTTTGACGACATCCCAATACCCGTCGATTTTTCAACAGACTAAGTCAAAATATTTCACCACTAAGTCGTCGAGTGACCGAATTCAGCTCATTGAAAATTTGACTCCTCGTCAAATATCCGACCTATCCCCGTTGAATATATCATGGGCTCTCTTGTCGGAGGTATTGCCACCTCGTCGGTTTGTCCGAATGGTTCTCTTATCGAAGGTATGACTGCCTCGTCGGTTTGTCCGACGGGCTCTCTTTTTGTAGGTATCGCCGCCTCGTCGGTTTTTTCGAGGTATGGATGACATCATCGATTATCCGACGGGATCTATTGCCGGAGGTATGGAAGCCACATCAGACGGTTTCTCTCGTCGGAACTTTTCCAACCTCATCGGACGTGGCCACATGGCGTAAAAAATACAACTGGAATTTATATAGTTTAAAAAAAATTAAGAGGTTGTGTCTCTATCAATAGATGTGGCTCATGGGAACAATCCTCCTCAACCAATTTTTCCAATTGCTTTTCATCATGTGCGTTGGCGTCATTATCCTCATAGAACAAATCTAATGGTGGATCAAAGGCTATAGTTTTGTCAAATTCATGGCACACATCCACAACATGAGTAGTTGACTTGACAAAATTTTCAGTTAAAAAATCACCGACACAACATTTATACCACCAATCATTTGAAACTAGAATCCCACTTCCGACTTCCCAATTGATGCACGAGGTTCCAAAAAATTTGGATTCTATAACAATGATGTTATATTATTTTGATATCCATGGAAGACTTGCAACTTTTTTGCCATGAGTTGTTGATTAGACTTCATCTTTTCCAATGAACAACTCCTGAGACTGTAATTATTAAGTGTTGGTCTCTCAACAAGTAGTCTGAACGTACTTATCACCGACAACCCATCGGGATAGAAAAAATGTACAACTCTGATAGCACTGTAATATCCCAAACAAAATCTAAGTGAACTCTTAGCCCAATATGGGTCTAGATCTAAGTCAACCTTTCAACCATTGCATATGCTTTAGCGTGGGATCTTTTCTAAACACTTTGAGTGATTCTACATGAACACTTATTTCATGAGTTCCATAGTATTTAAAAATTTAGTTTACAAGTTGAATCTTAGGTTCATATGTGATTTACATGTGACAAGTATATGGTAGACTCAAACTTACAACTTGTATTTATAAATCCAAACCAAAAAATATAATATCTATATATATCATAATATCAATGAGTTCAGTTTACTAACAACAAAAATAATATTTTAAAGATCTAATATACAACATTAAAGTCTGGCGTACATATGAACACAAATATAGAGTTAATGATGTTGTAGCTAACCTCCCTTTTGAACGTAGGTAATATTTTTAGAGGTTTCCTGAGTTCTTCTACCCTTCAACCGAACCATTCTGCTTTTCATATCCAGGTTCATTAAAGTAAGGGTTAGCATTTAGTACTAGTCCTTGAATGGAAACAAGGATTTGTAGAATGTTTGATGATGTTGGGTTCGAGACTTCATTTCCTTTGCTTGTCCAGGTTTCTAAAAAACCGAGGCAGACTTTCCCACTCTCATACAGATTTGGATTCAACCTTAGTCCACCAGAATGGTAGCATACCAACTACAAATTAATTAAAAACCAATATAAACCCATTAGATATTTCCATATTGAATATCAAAACAAAACTTAGATAACAATTTCAGTTTGAAATCATACAGTTGTAATAATGTGCTTACAAGTGGTCCATCAGGATACTGGAATGGAAAATGAATATCAAACAAGAAAACCCCATTTTGATATTGAGTCCCAGCTGCTCCAACAACCACGGCCCTCCGTAAAAGGGATAAGAAAATAATGCCTTTCCATAAATGTACCTGGCCTGTTTCATTCTGATATTAGTGATCAACCGCGTCCTTTACATTGTCAAAATGTTTGAACTGACATGACACGTGACTACTAGAACTAGGAAATTTATGCACCATATCTTCTTTTGTATGGTTTATATCAATTTTACTATCTATCAACTCAGCTAAATCAGAATCCACTGTTTTCGAGCTTGCTTCTTCAGCTAAATCATTATCTACTATTTCCCAGTTTGCTTTTTCAACACTACTCTGGATGGATGGATCATCTTTGTCTCCACCAACAACCAAGATCTCTTGAGGTCCAACCTACGTAACAACAAATAAAAATGTAACCTTTAGGTAATCATATTGCCAAAGTAAAGTAATATTTTTCATTCAAAGTTAGTAGACCGAGCAGGAAAAATATCCAAGTATGAATCTTGCTTGGGCCAAGCAGTGGAGTCAAAAGAGTAACAAACACATAGATCTCCCCTCATTTTTTCTTTCTACACATTGCAGAAGGTGATTATCTTGGTTTCCATTGAGTGGATTTTCATTTTTTTGCAAGAGATTGTATTCATATACTTGTTTAGCAGCACAAAGTGACTAGTTTCAAGAAAACTCCACATCATTGGAAGAGTGGGATGTTACTTGTCAGCCTTGATACTAATGCATATCACCCAAGATGACAGATAAAGCATTGTGACAATCATTAAACTCAGCCTTAAACCTCCCCTTGTTTGCTGCCATGGTGCGTCTCTCAAAGGAAATCCAAATTTAAGCATTTCAGCTCATAATATATATACAAGCATTCAATTCCAAAGATGAGTACTTCTAATGACTTGAAGATCATAATATAGTAGTTAAAACAAATTTGCTTTTAAATATGTGAGATTACGAAAGCAAAGTTAGAATTGGCTTAAATACGTGAGATTAAAAAAGCAATCAAATTTCATGGGTGAAACTAGCCTCAAAGAATGAACCACTAATTATAAAATTACAAGAGTTTTCTCTAGGAAAAGCTACCATGAAACCATGTTTTTTTAAAGAATCACCCAGGACTTGTACCAGTCCAAAAGGGTTTCTTCATATTTAATAGAAAAATGAACATCGGCAGGAGTGCCCCAACTTACAACCACCTTCACCACTGAACAATAATCCCATTGACAATAAATTACTTTCTTTAGGCAAAGCTACCATGACATAGTGTATTTTTTTGGTCGGAATCACCAGAGACTTGTACCAGGCCGAAAGGGTTTCTTCTATTTAATAGAAAATGAGTATTAGCAAAAAGACCATTGGTGAGTGGCCCAACATTCCACCGTCTTCACCACTGAACAATGATCCCATTGGCAGTAAATTACTTTTTGTATGGATATGATTGTCAATTACTCAGCCCAGATTGGAAAAAGAATCAAGTAAAAATAGGATGCAAATAAGAGAATCAAATCTGAATGCAGCTATAACATCAACACTGAACAGTGATCCCATTGGTAGTAAATTACTTTTTGTATGGATATGATTGTCAATTACTTGGCCCATATTGGCACAAAGTAGTAAGATATGCAAAAAAATATCAAGGAAAATAGGATGCAAATAAGAGAATCAAATGCCTTCTAAATGTAGTTATATGTTATAGTAAGTTTAGTTTAATTTAAGTGTCTCAGATACTGAAAGCTCTATTGTCCTTCTATACTATTGGAGACTCGTGTGCTATTATAAATCTCCTAAGATGAAAGCTGCCTATCTATCTTAGCTTATCCATAATTCCTATAGTTTGTGTTATTACTGCAAGTTGATTTTTATGCTTCAGTCACCAACTAATTTATGAAAGAGTTATATTTGAAGAGAAGATTTTAAATTTGAGTATCATTTTGGGGAAGTATGAAACTCCTTAGGAAGTTGGAAGAATTCTCTGATAAGTTATATCAGATGTTGATTTGATTCCACTGATATATGCATTCTAGTATCATGACAATCAAGTGATATAATATCAAATAGTATCAAACATTTCCATATCTAATAAGATATATGCATGTGCTGCAAGAGGGTAAAGAAAACCAATGAAGGAGAAATAATATCATTGTTGTGATTCAATTTCTATGGTAAGGATCATTACCCTTTCTTCTACCTTTCTTCTTACTCTTGGATGAAATGATTTTAAATGGAAAATTAAAAACAATAGATTTTACAATCAACTAATAAAACTAAGATACCATACCACATGTTTTCGATACCAAAATGAAATAATTATTCCATAATCCAATGATGGTAAGAAGAATTATGGCGATACCATATACTATTCCCATGGATTTGTTTAATATATGCAACAATATACTGTGACTCATAATACTAATGGCCCATCAAGTGCACTATAAGTGTCATAATGCCATGCTTCAAATACAACTAGTCTTATTCTTGTATGTGTGTTTTTTGAGCTTTTTGCAACTTTATTCTTGTATCTTACATGTTTTTCAGATTTCCATTAGCTTATATTTAGGATTTGTTATGCACTTCTATATTTTATTTCATTAATGGTATTATTTAAGCCCCATTGAGGCTACTTTTTTGGTCATTTTTTGGACATTAATAAAACTATCTTGTTTAATCTTATCTTCCTTATAGTCTAGTTGATGTAAAAAAATTATATACATTTTGATGCATATTATAACCAATTATTTTATTAGTTCAAAAATTAGTGGATGAGGAGTAACACTTCAAACTAAAAGTGCTCAAAGTCTTGTGGGATAACCAAAAATCCGGAAGAAAAAAGGAGGTATAGTTATAAAGCAAGACACATTAAATAGTTGATGAAGAGTAGAAGCATCCAGCATGGAAAAAAAAGTAAAGGTATCCATAAAAATAGTGAAATTGAATTTGAAAGTGAAATAAATACACATAATTCAAATATTATATCAAATATAATAAAATAACTTGAAAATATACCTTGTAAAATGAGAGGGAAACAAAAGCTGCAGGAAATTTTGATAAAATCAAGTATAAATCTGGTGGTTGTGTCCCATAACCTTTTGCAACACCAAGTAAAACCATCCATCGTCCCCTGTTTAACACATTACCCAAATTCTATCAAAGAATCTTGATTGCATTTCACTTCAAATGCGTAACAACCAAACAACCTTTCAACATTAGCTTAAAATTTTCCATATTCTATCTTATGATAAACCTCAAATTTGAATGAGCTCCCTAGAGAGTTTTAATTCATTGTTGATTGAAAAGGCCAAAGTGTAGATACCTTTCCTTAAAACTTCTATAAGTATGCTTGGAATGGGACATTTAACTTATAAGGTGTAGTCATAGTCAATTGGGAACCATTTATATGTAACAAATAAGGAAGTTGATTAACAAAGGAACCATCAAACTCAGTTATGCATATAATCTAAAGCCTATTTCCAAATTGCTTCCTACCTTTCTTGGTGCTAGTTAGTATTCGAGCTAAAGGTGAGCTACAGGAAAAAGATTAGAATACACTAAGTTTGCTACAAATAAAATTCAAAAGGGTGAGCTATTGCTACAAATTGTTATTTCGAGTCATGAGCAGCCACAAATAAAAGAATATTAGACAAATATTGTCTTAGTATGCTGCTACAATAAAGGGGGAATACTAATCCAATTCATTTCATTTATGCACCGAGTTATATGGAATTATTCCTTATCAGCATTTCACTTCAGATGGTTCGAGTTACAACAGATGCACAAAGGATTTTTCCATTCCACACATTGTCTTCAAGGAAAAGCCATTTTTACTATCACTTATAGCAGGTCATTTTTTATGACAAACATTAAAATACATATATCGTTAGCAACATAGTTGCAATTGATAATAGTTGGCCACCTAGAGACATTCATGAAGACAAGGAAATCCTTCTTAGTGTGTCAACTGAAAGTGATTGTCCATATACGGTGTTACATATTCTTTCTCTAACCAACAGGTTATAGCAGAAACATTATCTTGAAATTAGGTAATCTATTAGGTGTTTTGATTGATGCTTTTGGAAACTTATCATAAATTTTTTAATGGGAACGAAATGTTACATGCTAAAAATATCTATCGCTAATCTGTTCCTGGAAAATTTTAGGGGTCGACTTATACTGGTTTTGTAAAGGAAGAAAAAGTGTATATTAAAATATTTATACACCTACCTTTCATGTGCTTTATTGTGATGTGTTGGTTCTACCTTGATCAACAAGACTATCCCACTGAGGTTGAGATCTTGTCATAGTATGTTTACAAGACTTGGGTGTAAGCTTGATAAATACACATATTCTATGGATGGTGGAATGGAGACATGTCTAGCCCATGTGATACACTACCTCTAGGAGATTTTTTTTTGGGTTTGAATGACTATCTATGTTACTTGGACAAGATAATATCATGCTTGTCCTTGAAATTTTCTAGTAGAGGCTCTACCATAAAAGCAAGATATTAGACTTGCTTAAATAGTTAAATGGTTGATGCAGTACAAGGACACACTCTTGGAAGGAATGACATAACTATTAATTGAATTTCAGTAGAAATCAATACTATCCTTATATATCTTCTAGCATGTAGTAAAAAGGATTTAAGGACTGGTATGGTTTGGAGGTTATTGCATGGCACAAGGTTAATCAACTCATTGTTTTATCAAATGTTGACTTGTCATGAGAGTTGGTTATGGATTTCTGTTATTATATTTCTTCTAAGGATGCCAATGCTTTCTCACCTGTGATAGGTGGATATTCTACTTTATTGATGGTTGGTATGGATTTATTTTCAACAGTTGAGATGCCCGTACCTATAGTAGGTGGTTTATTTGTTCTACTGGATATCACCTATTGGAAGTTGGGATTATCCATCCTAGTAAGAGCCCTTATACTACTCCCATGGTCTCATATAGGAATAAAGATTGATTTTTTCACCTATGTATCAATTAGATATCACTCAATTGAATAACTCTAAACATGTTAATGGCTCATTTAACATTCCCAATAAACTTCATGGAACAGTTCCAAACATGTGGATGGAAACAAGAAAAGAATATGAGATCTAAACAGAGCTAACAGTCTTATGGTAACATCCACAAAGAAAGCAATACAACATCATATTTTGATAATCATCCATTCTTAATCACTGATAAATTAAACTATTTAAGGTAAGTTTTTAGATCAGATAGAACAAAGTTTGCCTGAATGTATGGTAATCACCATCATCAACTAAATGTGCGTGTGTGTGCATGCATAAATACCCAATACACAGTTCAATCAAACAAAAGAAAACATAATTATACCTTGATTTGTGGAGCTTCGCATTGTCTTCTTCTGCTTTATTCAAAACATCATTCAACATACTTCAAATTTTGTCCTGTTGCAATAGTTTCATGTTACAACCCATCAAATAAATTTTGGTTTGTTTATGAAAATAACAAAACCAATCTAAATAAATACAACACTATTACAATGTAAATTACAATACTATTCAACTATTCAAGTAAATTAATTGTTAATAATAGATCACCTGATAAAACATGGAGAACCAAAAACACTATGTATATAAGGCCATCAATCACATCAAAGCTCCATTTCTTTCCTTTTAACTATGAAAATGTTTCTCAATGCTATTTGTAACAAGTTCCATTAGAGGAGTCAAATAGCAATAGTGAAAATTAAACACTAAAATTATAGAAATAACTGTTTTTAATGTATTCTTCCTTACCATTCATTGAGCTCCTCTCTGTTTCGAGAATATTTTACTTTTTTCTACTAAACAGGACCAACCAAATGAAGGTGGAAGCTCTTATGGCCCCTCCCCCCCTCACATCACTCTCAATTCCCCAAACCCAATGCATCTACTTGCAAATAACAATTTAATGCAAATTATTTCACTCAATAGTTGAAAGAAACTTTCATTAAATCATTCATTAAACCATTCAATCATTCAATAACTGAAAAAAAAAAAAAATACATTCATTAAACCATTCATTTAGTCAATAGCCGATAAAAAAAATCAATAAACCATTCATTAAAGCATTCATTTAACCATTCATTCATGAAATAGAGGAAAAAACCATGTATTTTTTTTATATTATAAATAAGAATTTCTCAAAAAAAATTCAGTCACTTCCTTTCTACTTTTCTTCTCTTTAAATATTTAGTCAGAGTCACATCTTCCGGAATCTGATACTTTGTCTCCCTACTAGATTGCTCACAAGGTTGAATTTCCAGCGAGGGGCAATGAATTTCTGCAAAAATGTCAAAATATTTAATATAATTTTATTTTTATAAATACAAGTAATTCATTTAAAAAAAACATTACAAAGGTGTTTTTTTGCCTGGCATGGGCACATCAACATGTTCAACATTATTCTATATAGGCTCAACCTATTCAGTGTTATCTGCATGTACATGCTTTGCAGTTGAATTGTGTATAATTAGAATTAATGTTCATCATCTACAATTATTTATACAAAACAGTAGCATATTAATAAATTTATTACCAGGAATCGAAGCATGATCTTCGTCTGGTTGGTGTACATACTCAACATGAATGGGATCATTACTTTCCTGCTAAAAAATGAATAAATAATTTATGTTAATTTTTTTATAACGAATAAATTGCATGAGAATTAATAAATTATTATTAAACTATATAGTTGTTACATACCTGCGCACTAGATGGACCGGCAGAAGATCGTCCAGTATTCCCAGACAAGCTTCTCTGGTGTTCAACAACGACGTCAAATCCCTGTTCAAAGCCAAGCTTCATGTAATCCACACTGAGAAATTTTTTGAACTGGTCGGCCTGCATATTTGCATGATGTCATTAATTTCACATTTTTTTTCCAGAATAGAACGAAAATAATTTTCTATATGATATTTGAATACGGTTTCGGGTTTTTGATACTTACATATCGAGCCACCAAGTTCGAGTAACCACCAGGCCCAATCTTGTGTTGACCAACTTTTTCCATTATTGCCTTAGTGGCCTTCGATGTGTCCGACAACCTAATCAAGTGTTGAATTACGTTAGTCGATGTTCCAAATTCGATATAAAAACTAATAATAATAAGGCTTAGCATTACATTTTGGAATGTATTGCATACCTCGAGCACTACTACATTTCGATCCAAAATCCGACAGAAAAATCTGACGACGTGTGGATTTCTCTTTTTAAACTTACAAAAAATCACAAAGATACATTTTTTTTGTAAGCGTGGCCACAAGCGTCGGTTAAGCGACGACTATTCTCATAACCGTCGCTTAACCGACGGCGCGTTAGTCTGGAAGGTCATTCAAACAAACAAAGAAAAGCCAAAAGTCACATAGGGCGCGGAACCTACAAATGCCATACACGCCAAGGATTCATCTTTTAGCATAATACCGTGAGAAGGCTGTCTGTTTGGCCTACCTAATGGAAACACAGATCGCACAGCTCGACTCACTGCAGAGCCATGGGTCATATAGATCCATATATTTCCCCACACATATTGATATTGTATGCACATTTTGCTCAAATTAAACACAGTACTGGATTTTGAGCGAATTACAATTTCCAGGATAGAATGTCTTACGCATACCTTTTCAAGTACATTGTCATAGGAGACACTGGTAGGCATCTTGATCTGTATACATTCATTCTATTCTATGTGTATCCATGGAAAATTGAATTGCACTTTCACTAGAATGAATGAAATGATAAATGTTTTGGTGTTTGGCAAGAGTAGGGAAGTCATGCCTATTGCTGCAATTCACGGACAAGAGGTTCCAGCCAGTGCATGACTTGACAATCGGTGTGGAATTTGGGGCGCGCATGATCACCATTGGCAACAAGCCCATTAAACTTCAGATCTGGGATACGGTAACACCCTATCAATTTCTCATTGGTTTCTTTTTACTTTTCATCTCGTGTATATGCTACCCGTCGCAGAATTCATCCTGAAATTGTAACTGGCACAGACCCATTTACACTCGGATAGGATATGTACCGAACCCATCTTGATATGTTGGCGATTTGTGTGAATTTGAGACATGCATCCTTGAGCTTCATAACCTTGATGTGCATATGAAATGAGCCCCTGGTTTAGATGGGTCTGCGTCAGTTACCATCCATTTTCTCACTGGCTTCTATTCTTCTTCTTTTCATTTTGTATGTATGCGATCCTATGCAGAATTCAACTTGAAAATATAACTAGCAGAGCCTCATTTACACCCGGTATGATATTCGCCGAACCCATCTTGATATGTTGGTCATTTGTGTTAATTTGAGGTATGCATCCTCAAGCATCACAACCTTAAGGTGAATATGAAATGAGACCCTGGTTTAGAGGGGTCCGGGGCAGTTACTATCCATTTTCTCGTTGGTTTCTATGTTTTGGTCCTTTTATTCCTTACATCTTGTATGTATGGGATCCCTACAGAATTCATCTTGAAATTGTAAATAGCAGTGTCTCATTAAAACCCGGGGATGCTATGCACCAAACCCATCTTGGTATTTTGGCAATTTGTGTTAATTTGAGATATGCATCCTCGAGTTTCACAACCTTGAGCTGCATTTGAAATGAGACCCTATTTTAGATGGGTTCGGAGGCTGGGCCAGTTACCATCCATTTTCTGATTAGTTTCTTTTGTTTGTCCTTTTCTTCTTTTCATCTTGTATATATGGGACCCCATGCAGATTTCATCTTGAAATTGTAACGAGCAGAGGCCCATTTAAACTTGTCTATGGATATGCATTGAACCCATGTTGGTATGTTGGTCATTTGTTTGGTATTTTGGCAATTTGTGTTAATTTGAGATATGCATCCTCGAGTTTCACAACCTTGAGGTGCATATGAAATGAGACCCTGTTTTAGATGTGTCCGGAGCCCGGGCCAGTTACCATCCGTTGTCTGATTAGTTTATGTTTTTGTCGTTTTCTTCTTTTCATCATATATGCAATCCTAGGCAGAATTCATCTTGAAATTGTAAGGAGCACAGGCCCATTTAAACTTGTCTATGATATGTGTTGGACCCATGTTGATATGTTGGCCATTTGTGTGAATTTGAGATATACATCCTTGAGGTTCACAACCTAGAGGTGCCATATGAAATGAGACCCTGGAGTGTCCATATTCAATGCACCCAATTCACTCTCTAGATGCAATGCACTGTAATAAAGACACATGATGAGCTGACAGGCCACCCCACCCTCATCGCCGCTATAGAATGCATTATGCTTCCAAGTGTTGCAAATGTCTATGATATCTCCCAACATTTCCAACTTTTTGCAAGGTTTTCAGGTTTATTTTTATGAGTTTTTTTCCAAATTTTCTAGGTCCAAGCTTACGCTTTTTGACATTTTCCTGCATATTTCCAATTTTTTTTTTCGGGCCCTTGGTGATGTATTCCCGGAAACGATTTTTGCAACAAGGGCTTCAATCAGAGGATTTTTTAAATTTGCATTTGTTCCACCTTGGATTTCAATATTATTCTATATGGAAATCCATGAAGTAGATGCTCTAACATCGTATGAGGTCATATGTTCTTGCCCATGTTTGAATCAATTCTTTGAGAGGGAAGGATGTCAGGATTTTTATTTTGAGTTTAGCCATGTTTCTAGTTTTACAAATGGGAATCATGTCTGGCACAGAATATATTAAGAAAAAATAGCCATTTTTAAAAGTTATCTCTCATAAGTGATGTAATCCCATATGAATCGATTGTGTTGCTCACTTTATCATTTTCTGAGTATTGTCCAGAAAATGTGTGTAGCTGCTTCTGTCATAGATTTTGTGTGGAATGAGTACTGTATTTCGTGAATTGAATTGGTGGCCACAAGTGCAGTTTTGGAAAAGGTTGAGTGCACATCTGCTTAAAATGTTTGTTGTTCCATGCTACATTATTTTTGGAATTTATATGCAATAGGAATTTAGTTTGTGGACATTGACAATCCTGAATCACAAAATAAAATTAGCATCATTTTCAATTTTCAAGTTTGGAACTTGTGAACTTGAAAAAAATCACTGATTTATCTCTTCTGTAAATTATTTTCTAGTGTCAGCTCAAATAATAGAAAGAAGAAACTGATAATCTGGTTAGATCATTTGCATTACAACCTACTGCCATGAGCATGGTTTAGCACATGGGGGATTTGACTTGCCAAGTATATCTTTCCTGTTATTATAGGCAGGACAAGAGTCGTTTCGATCGATTACAAGATCATACTACAGAGGGGCAGCTGGAGCACTTTTGGTTTATGACATCACAAGGTATTTTATTTGTTTTTAAAATTCCATCATGTTCCAACTATTCCTTTTGGCAGCCTGTTATGAAAGACCAATTTCCGTCTTCCTCTGGTCATCTGTTTACATCATCCTTTTGTTTTTTCTGTTAAATTAACCAAATTAGAAGATTAAAAATGCATTTCGTGGGATGTATGGAGGGTTGCCTATATAATAAACTATTCATGGGGTTGAGTTACAAGCTCTAATTGTTATGTTCATACAGAATATCTGCCTTCACACCACTTTTCTAATATTCCCCACTTTTGGAGGGGATTGTTTCATGAATAACAACAAAAAAGAAGCCCCAGATAATTTTGCTTGCTTATTATAGATCAGTCATTCATGGATAGATAATTACTTCCAGCTAGAAAAATATTGTTCTCGAGTAATTGAAATTTCTGTAGGAATTGCAATTTCAAATATTTTCTGTTTGAATTGCTTTGTTAAGCTTGCAATTATAGGGACATAATGTAGGCTATAGTTGCTCTGACAAATTTGGAATAATCACAACAAGTTCTGTTACTATTTGTTGAGATCATAGTCAAAATACATAGATTAAATCTCTATACCAGCTAGATAGGCATGGAATATGTTGGTTGATCTCTTAGAATAACTTATTGGTAAGATTCATGTGGTAGATCACATGCCATAGAAAATGCAAATCTGACCTTAAATGATATTGGGGTGCAGATCAAGCTTAAAAATGAGAATATTGGGCATGGGTTTAAAATGTAAAAATCAAAATTTTGGATTGTTTCAAGGGCACATTCCTAGAATTTTTTCGGGGATGTTGTCTAGCACTTGGGATATGGGACACATCCTGAGACAAGCAGACCCAGGAAAACATCCCTTAGCAACACAACTTTTTATAAGTGCAATACCTGCATAAAGTTATATCCTAGGACATGGAGACTCGGGATTGCATCCCTTGGCAACATAACTTGTGATAATTGCTATACTTGTGTGAAGTTTTTCTACCACTTTGTTGACATTCTTTGGAGGTATATGGTGTGTGTCACTACTTTAGTAGAGGAGTTATTGGGTGGTTGGATCTATCAAGCATGTTCCAATACTATGTGAGGACCCTGCAGCAAACAAGAAATCAAAACACACGATATAGCAGCAGAACTCAGAATCACTTTTATATTAATCACAAGCCACTTCGAGGGGGCAACCTCCTTTGAGTAAGCTCAATACAAAATAACTTCACGGTGCCTTCCTTGGCCTAAACACACACTTATATACTAAAAATAGGCGCCAATACTATGGGTCAAAACCATGGGCCAATATAAACTATGGATCAACAAATACTACAGGCGGCTTACAAAGCATATGCGCCTCACAACAATAACACAACTATGGATCAACAATTACTATGGGATGACTTACAAAGCATATGTGTCCAACAACAATATACTAACATAGTAAAGAGAGGGATTGACATGGGTTCCTAACATCCCCTCCCCCTTAGAAAAAGCTTTGTCCTCAAAGCTTTAGATGTGGAAATTATCGCTGTATCTGGAGGAGTGGTGCCCACGTAGCATCCTCGGGCTGCATTCTGTGCCATTGAATGAAGACCTCTGTGATAGAGCGAGAACAAAGCTGACGAGTGCGCTTATTGATGACAGCATCCGGCTCCAAAAAGATGGATCCTTCCTTATCCAGTTCTGGTAAAATAGTTTGGCCTTTGATGTTGGTGCCAAGAACTTTCTTCAGACAAGAGACATGAAATACTGGATGAATGCGGGAAGAAGGCGGAAGTTCCAATTTAGAAGCAACAACCCCAATCTTTTGAAGAATCCTATATGGCCCATAGAACTTTGGAGCGAGCTTATGACGCCCTTTGAGTTTTAGTGAGGATTGCTTGTAAGTTTGGAGACGAAGAAAAACCATATCATCGGCTTCAAAAGTGCGCTCAGAACGGTGCTGATCAGCTTGTTGCTTCATGCGATTTCCAGCCATGTGAAGGTTTTCGCGCAAAATGCGAAGGACCGCGTCAACTGCCTGAACTGGAGAATTGCTGGGGGTGTAAGGAAGAAGAACTGGCGGTGCCTGAACATAAACTGCTTCATATGGAGTCATTTTAGAGGTAGTGTGGTAAGAGGGATTGTACCACCATTCAACGAGAGGGAGCCACTTTGCCCACTGATGTTGTTGCTCAGAGGAGAAGCAACGTAGATAAGGTTCCAAGCATTTATTGATAATTCCAGTCAGACCATCCGTTTGGGGGTGATAACCTGAACGCATCTTCAGTTTGGTGCCAGTGTGGTGAAAGAGTTCTGTCCAAAAATGACTGGTGAAAGTCGCATCACGATCCGAGACAATGGAAGAAGGCATTCCATGAAGATGAAAGATCTGGTCCAAAAAAATTTGAGCAACGGAAGAGGCTGTATAGGGATGGCTGAGAGCACAAAAATGACTATATTTGGAGAGGCTATGAACCAAAACCAAAATCACAATCTTCCCTCCAGATTTAGGGAGCCCGTCAATGAAATCCATAGAAATATCTGTCCATATCTGGGGAGGTATGGGCAAGGGCTCGAGCAATCCCGGAAGGGGTGTTGTTTCACCCTTATTGCGCTGGCAGGTATCACATTCAGTCACCATCTGTTGAATTGTCCTTTTCATGCCCTGCCAAAAGAAGTTGTGCCGTGCCCGTTCATACGTTTTGAGAAAGCCAAAGTGCTCCGCTGACGGAGAAGCATGGAGTTCATAGAAGATAGCTTGTTGAAGAGCTGTGTTCTGGGGAAGCACCAGACGACCCTTGTATCGCAGTGAAGCACCATCCCAAGAGTAATGTGGGACAGCAGAAGGGTTGTTGTCCAAGCGTTGGATGATGTGAGATAATGAAGAGTCATTGACATAACCCTGCTGAACCGATGGCAACCAATTTGGAACAGGCATAGAAATAGCGGAAAGAGAACCTTGGTCATCAAATGTGCAAGAAAGGGCATCCACCACAAGATTGTCCTTAATCTTCTTATAAGTGATCTCATAGTTATAACCCATGAGTTTGCTAACCCATTTCTGTTGTGCTAGGGAGGATACACGTTGTTCTAGGAAATATTGCAGACTCTGGTGATCAGTCTTGATGCAGAAATGATTCCCTGAGAGGTAGGGTCGCCACTTTTGTACCGCATGCAAAATGGCCATCATTTCCTTCTCATATGTAGAGGCGGCTAAATTCTTACCGGAAAGGGCTTGGCAGGTGAACGCAATGGGGTGTTCCTCTTGAAGGAGAACAACACCAAGTCCATTGCCGCAAGCATCACTCTCATTAGTGAAGGGCTTGGAAAAAGCGGGCATAGCTAGAACAGGTGTAGTACACATAGCTTGTTTCAGCTTGTCAAATGCACGCTTAGTAACATGTGTCCATGTAAAAGCATCATTTTTCAACAGAGCAGTTAATGGAGCTGCAAGCTTCCCATAATCCGTGACAAACTTGCGGTAGTATCCAGTCAACCCCAAAAAACCACGAAGGCTCTTGAGTGTCTTAGGAGGTGGCCAATTGTTCATGGCAGCGATTTTGGCAGGATCCACACGAACCCCTTGTGCTAAGATAATGTGCCCGAGATACTTAACTTCCTTTTGGCCAAAAACACATGTAGACTTTTTGGCATGGAGATGATGATCAGAGAAAAGGTGCATTACAAGAGCCAGATGCTGGAGATGTTCAGCCCATGTTTTACTGTAGATGAGGATATCATCAAAAAATACCAGAATGAATTTCAGCAAATAGGGCCTGATGTTGGGAGGAATGCGGCCAGGAAGGAGCTGAATACGATGGTCCTCTGGTCGTGAAGGTGGAAGTCTCACTGGTTCAGTAAAAACACCTGTATAGCGATCCAGAATGTGTTGGAGATCCAAAGGAGTAGTGGGGGCCGCTGATGGTTGCATTTGAATGGAATGGAGATGAGCAATGACACCATGGGAATTCTTCTTAAGGAGTTTTTCCAGGCGATGTGAACTGATGATGCTGAGAGACCCTGGTTGTAATCCCTTCAATGTGTGTTTGTGTCCATCGGGGGAGAACTACATCCAAAGTTCAGCAAAATCCCATAATATGGGGCCAAGTGTGCGCAACCATTGAGCGCCCAAAACCACATCACATCCGCCTAAGGTCAAGGCAAACATGTCAGAGCGGAGGTTATAATCTACCATAGAGATACGCACATTACGACACTTCCCTTTGCAAGGTAAGGTGCCCCCATTGGCAACCATGAATTCAAAGTTGGAGCAAGGATGGATAAAACAATCAGCTTGTTTGGCGATCCGAGGGTCAATGAAATTATGAGTGCTGCCAGAATCAATGAGTATTGTAAGAGGAAGCTTCTTGAAATAACCGCGTACCCGCATTGTTTGGGGAGCAGTGACTCCAGCTAAAGCATGGAGGGATATCTCGGGTTGGTCGTCCTGAGATGGAGGGTCAGTAGGCGACTCCTGAGTGTCAACCGGAGCATCCATTGTATCGAAAAATTCTTCACCAATTTCAGAGGCAAGTGGAGAATCCACATCCAAGAGATAGAGCTTTTGTTGAACACATCGATGTCCCCGACTGAATTTCTCATCACAATTATAACAAATCCCTTTTTCTCTGCATGCCTCCATCTCTGTTTCAGACAAATGCTTGATTGGAGGTGAGCGAGGAGCTGGCGGAACGTGAGGTCGTTGAGAACCCATATTGCGGAAGGGAACAAAAGAGGATTTGGAGCGTTGTTGGGATGCCATCTTGTCTTCTGCCAACTTAGCCAACCCCAGGGCTTCCATCATTGTGTTGGGACTGAACATTTTGACCTCAGAGCGAATTGCATCCTTTAGACCATTGATAAAACAACTTCGGTAGAAGTCATCAGGTAATCCTTCAGTGTGATTAGCTAGTTTCTCAAATTCAGTTTGATACTCTTTCATAGTGCCAATTTGGCGAAGTTTAGTGAGAGCTCCTGTGAAGTCATCAAAAGCACTAGGACCAAATCGTTTCAAAAGGAGCTGGCAAAAATCAGGCCATTTGGGCTCTTCCCGAGCCTTGATGTACCAACGATACCATTGAAGAGCTTCCTGTTACAAATGAAAGGAGGCAAGTGGAACTTTGTTGACATCAAAAGTATTATGAAGACTGA
Organism: Pseudotsuga menziesii; assembly: GCA_001517045.1. Taxonomy (NCBI): domain Eukaryota; kingdom Viridiplantae; phylum Streptophyta; class Pinopsida; order Pinales; family Pinaceae; genus Pseudotsuga; species Pseudotsuga menziesii. Next base: position 34,433 of record LPNX010142602.1, read on the forward strand.
AATACTGTTCTGCACGATAGATCCAGCCAGTTGGATCAGTACCATTGAAGCGAGGAAAATCTAGCTTCGGATCGCGAAAATTGCTGGAAGAAGAGAACCCATTGGCTGATGAAGACTTGGACTGGCGTCTGGTGTTCAGCTGAATGCTCAAGATGGAGACCGAGAAATTTGTCATCCAGTTCCTGGAGTTTGGCTTGGATGGCTGCAAGTGCTTCCTCCATGATTTTTGCTCCTGAGCGGGTGACAACCATAAGCAGGAGAGAGTTCAGGAAGGGATATGCAACGGTGCGGAAGTGATCGGCAACAGATGGATCTACAACGGCGCAGAATTGACCGGCAACAGTTCTGGATAGAGAAAATCTGCAATTGTGCAACTGAAAATAGATATGGACCCCAGGTATGTGCGGCTTCCTATCGGTTTAAGGGTTTCACTCGGCCACCAATGCTGTCTGACGGCTTACGTATTGGGGCAGTACCCCTCACTCCATAGCTCAGGTAAAACTGATAACCGCTTGGCCACAAATGACAGCTCTTGGTTTACCTCACGGGTGGGAACTAGTAAATCAGGTAGGGGTCGTTGCCCTTTTCATCGGCAGGTCCTCTCAATGGGCCAACTACTTCGGGGTTCCTGTGGTACTCCTCACAATGAGTTTTAGGGCTTATGCCCAAGTACTTCCCACAGTTAAGCGGATAGGGATTATTCCCAGATCCGAACCTGCAACAGAAAAAAAAAAAATTGGGCAGAAATTCCACCCAATGTTCAAAAACCGGATCTATATTACTCAGAATCGCTATTATAGCATGTTTCCGGAACTGGAACAACCACTCTGCTTCTACCCATGAAATCAGAATAGAAATCTGGGCACTCGGTCAAAATATTTTCTCGCCGCAATTTCCGCGGCTGTCACCGAAATGCTGAAAAATTGCTGATTTTAAATCCGCGATATCTCCACTTTTAGAACTCCAAATGACATGATGTTTTTTTGTGAAACTGCGTATTTTTGAAAGAGGAATTCAGATATGCAATCAGTTTCTTCTGATTTTGTGCAGAAAGTTTCAGAAATTGATCTGAAAGTCACCACCCAAAAAAATAAAATTTTTTTTTCCACTTGTGCCAAGGAAAGTGCTCTGATACCAGATGTGAGGACCCTGCAGCAAACAAGAAATCAAAACACACGATATAGCAGCAGAACTTAGAATCACTTTTATATTAATCACAAGCCACTTCGAGGGGCCAACCTCCTTTGAGCAAGCTCAATACAAAATAACTTCACGGTGCCTTCCTTGGCCTCAACACACACTTATATACTAAAAATAGGCACCAATACTATGGGTCAAAACCATGGGCCAATATAAACTATGGGCGCCAATACTATGGGTCAAAACCATGGGCCAATATAAACTATGGATCAACAAATACTACAGGCGGCTTACAAAGCATATGCACCTCACAACAATAATACAACTATGGATCAACAATTACTATGGGACGACTTACAAAGCATATGCGTCCAACAACAATATACTAACATAGTAAAGAGAGGGATTGACATGGGTTCCTAACATTCCAACTATTCCTTTTGGCAGCCTGTTATGAAAGACCAATTTCCGTCTTCCTCTGGTCATCTGTTTACATCATCCTTTTGTTTTTTCTGTTAAATTAACCAAATTAGAAGATTAAAAATGCATTTCGTGGGATGTATGGAGGGTTGCCTATATAATAAACGATTCATGGGGTTGAATTACAAGCTCTAATTGTTATGTTCATACAGAATGTCTGCCTTCACACCACTTTTCTAATATTCCCCACTTTTGGAGGGGATTGTTTCATGAATAACAACAAAAAAGAAGCCCCAGATAATTTTGCTTGCTTATTATAGATCAGTCATTCATGGATAGATAATTACTTCCAGCTAGAAAAATATTGTTCTCAAGTAATTGAAATTTCTATAGGAATTGCAATTTCAAATATTTTCTGTTTGAATTGCTTTGTTAAGCTTGCAAGTATAGGGACATAATGTAGGCTATATTTGCTCTGACAAATTTGGAATAATCACAACAAGTTCTGTTACTATTTGTTGAGATCATGGTCAAAATACATATATTAAAGCTCTATACCAGCTAGATAGGCATGGAATATGTTGGTTGATCTCTTAGAATAACTTATTGGTAAGATTCATGTGGTAGATCACATGCCATAGAAAATGCAAATCTGACCTTAAATGATATTGGGGTGCAGATCAAGCTTAAAAATGAGAATATTGGGCATGGGTTTAAAATGTAAAAATCAAAATTTTGGATTGTTTCAAGGGCACATTCCTAGAATTTTTTCGGGGATGTTGTCTAGCACTTGGGATATGGGACACATCCTGAGACAGGCAGACCCAGGAACACATCCCTTAGCAACACAACTTTTGATAAGTGCAATACCTGCATAAAGTTATATCCTAGGACATGGAGACTCGGCATTGCATCCCTTGGCAACATAACTTGTGATAATTGCTATACTTGTGTGAAGTTTTTCTACCACTTTGTTGACATTCTTTGGAGGTATATGGTGTGTGTCACTACTTTAGTAGAGGAGTTATTGGGTGGTTGGATCTATCAAGCATGTAGCTATGGTATTGCTCGTACCAATGCCTTTTCAAGTTTAGCTTTAAATTTTGGGGCCATTTGAAAAGTTGTTTGAGTGAGGAGGTAATGGGAAACAACTCTGTTTCCTGTTGGATGCGAGAGAAGAGATTGCCCACAAGTTTTATCCAAAAAATTCAATCACTCTCTTTCATCTCCATTTTGATTGACAATATATGAAACAAGTTGATACACAAATGCACTGTTTGAGCACTTGTTTGGCTAAGATGAAAGCACCACTTCATAAGATCTTTGCAATACTTGAAAGGTAAAAATGGTTGGGAAAGATTCCTTTAAAATGGTCTCACCCTTATATAGTGTGTATACTACGTCTATTTACGAGGGTGGTTGTAATACTTACAACCATGTGAATGCTCAATCATCAATCTGTAATCCTGTAATCATGATTGTTTGAGAACCTGTTTGGGGGTTTGGGTTTCGAAGTATGCTTCTAAACTTAAGAGCCATGTGTCTAATTCATTGGCTTTGATGGTGTTGTCAAAATGTGGGATGTTAATATTGGTGTCCATCTTGAAATCAGGTTGGGTGCTAGGCACTGTTATATGCATGGATTCATATTGCATGAGGTTCTGAAACATCATCAATATCATCATGTTATTGGTTAACTTTTTTTGAAAATATTAGTTCTTTTGAGATTTTGTCTGTAATTTCTTTGGTCATGATTTAGACCATGCTAGTCTCTGCATGCTGTTGTATATCTACAATGTGTTCAGGTGAATATTGTGGGTCTTGTTTATAGGCTAATGCGACTAGCTTTTTTTAATACAAAAAGTTGAAATGACTCGAAGGGAGCTTGGAAGAGTCAAGATGTGTCTTTTGCATAGCTATTCCATATTTACCAAGGTTTCTCTGTAAATGATGTCTAAACTAAAACAATATTTTAGAACATTGGACAAAAATCACCTAAATGACTATGAAATCGGTTTTTTGGCAGTAGAAGCTCAATCATATTATAAAGGTCCTAATGGCCTTCATACAAAGAGAGGAATAAAATGGGAATATTACGATTACGTAAAATACTAAGTTGATAATTATGCCAGAAATTTTGTAACACTGTCAGAGTTGATAATTATGTTGATATTCATGAAGATTCTTTGTCAGGTACATAAGCAAATGATAGTGCAATGCCATAGTAACTTGGCATTCCTTATAATTTCCTTCTGATACTTCAACAGTCTCTTTTTCCTTTATAAATGAGTTTCCCTATGTTCCTCGTCTTATCCTAAGCTAGCAAGTTAACTCACCAAATCCTTTATTTTCCTACTCCACTCCAGCTCAGGATGCTCCTTCTTAGAGTTACCCTTTTCCATCAATGCCTCTATAGTTCTTATTCTACCATACTCTGCTCTTGAATCTATATCATCCCATCACACATTTCATGCTTCTGGGTCTCTATCGCCCTCCATATTTAAATGAGATGACAAATAGTTCTATCTAAAAAATAGATCAAGCCCAAAAAGCATTAATGCCGAAACCTGGCCCAGCTATGGCTTCCATCCACAAATGGCTTCAAAAGCTGAGTTTTAGAGCAATTTTCAAAATTTCTCTTTTCCTTAGCTATCTATCTTT
>LPNX010142602.1:38755-86960 GCA_001517045.1 Pseudotsuga menziesii
TAAATGAAACAGTGTATGGTCATTGGTAAATTTGTTACCTATATTAGTGCAAAGGCATCAGAATAATCCACATTGAATTTTTTTCCTGTATTTTTTATGCTTTTCATGACTTTGTTGGGATTGTTCCTGGGATCATTCTACAGCAAATTCCACCCATTGTTAACCTAGATCCTGTTTGTCAGCCAATTGAAAACATGTGATTTTAAGGTAGTTCTATAGTTATAACTAAATAGTAAGGGGAGCATAGCATATAAGTTGGAAGGTATGAAAATAAAACTTGAAAGGAGGATTGCCTTCAAATTCCATAACTATTTAGCTTTTTGTGTGGAATTTCTTTGTAGTAGACATCACACAGCCCACTGTGTTCTTGTGTTTTGAAAATGCCACATATATTGCATTATAAATCAAGTTACATGTACATCAAAATTGTTACATCTAGGAGCCAAAAATAGGCCTGACAAGAGCTCCCTGTCTACATAAGTAAGGAGATCTAGCAATTGGCTTTGGTTATGAATTGAAGATTATATACAAATTGTTCATTTATATGTTGGAATTTAGTATCTCTGGAGCACTCTCTATCCAATACAGTATAACTCTCTGATTGATTCATTTGGTAAGTTAGATCTTCATGTTCAATTGGGTTGTTCAAGTTCACATTCTCCATAATCACTGCCAGAGTTCTGTATTGTCAATAATAGATATAGACTCAATAACCCTAGATTAAGGCGCCGGTCCTGTTGAATGCCACCCTATGTCCATAAAAAATTCCCCTAAGAACATTCTGCCATCTAATTTGAGTTATAGATCTGGAATTGAAGGGACAGATTAGGGGTGTTTTTCAGGTACTTCCCCCTTCATGTTGGCATGAAAGAACCAAGAAGGCAAGAATGACACTGTGGTGACATTGAGCAGCATTCCTAAGTTATACTAGGCCTGTTCTTTGGTTTAGGGACCCTATGATCTCAAGTTCAGGTTTTGGATGTAACAAATTGGTGGCGTTCCCGAGGATGAAGTCTATTTCCAGTGCTTTATGGTACAACGGCTTGATGAGACATGTTTGTTAGGACCTTAGTACATGAATATGGTGGAGGTGCATTTACTGTCTCAGGTAAATGAAACAGTGTATGGTCATTGGTAAATGTGTTACCTATATTAGTACAAAGGCATCAGAATAATCCACATTGAATTTTTTACCTGTATTTTGTATGCTTTTCATGACTTTGTTGGGATTGTTCCTGGGATCATTCTACAACAAATTCCACCCATTGGGAATTTGGATGGGCATAGCATTTCTTTGGGGTTACCTGGAAAGAGACTTCACTTAGTATCGCTATTTGTGTGTAATTACGATGTCTGACATAGTGTAAGTGACTTCACTTAGTATCGTTATTTGTGTGTGCTCATCTGCCCTTTATTATAATGGGATATAACTTGTAAATGATAAGAAATAGATTTTATGGTTTATTTTATGTTATGTAAGTACCATTCCTAAGTTGACATGAGGTCTCTCAATGAGACTGTACATATTTACGACTCTTGTTACTGGTAAAATTGTTTTTGGGTTATATGTATGTGAGAATACTTTGTTGTTATAATTTTGCCTTTGTGTATTACTAGTGAGTAGTAAATTTCTTGTTAATTTTTTATCTTGATGGTTGTGCATAACTTCTGGCTTAATTGGCCCTTCTTAACATGACAGGTATGCTTGCACATGTTTTCATTGGACTTTTTGCACCAGGTCACATCAGATCTTGAACAGGACAGCATGTGGGTATTCTCTCTTACATTTCTGTTGTAGGTTAATTGTGGTGCTTCATGTACATTGGTTATCTACCATGTTTTCTCTCTCCTTCTCATATTTTGTGAGATTTGTAGTATTTGTGGATAAATAGGAATATCAAACAGTTTACACATAAGACTGAAGTTTCTGAGATTGGATGTTTCCACAGTGGATAGCATTGAATTAAGCCTTCTGGATTCACTGTGTTGAAAGTTGGAGCTGATGACATATTTCGAGTGGAACCTCTGCTCATCATTAGGATCCATAGAAGTTGTTATATTAACATTTAGTGTAGTCTGTGCCTTTCTATGCTCTCCTGATATTGTGTTAGTAGAAGATGTCCTTCATGAAACTTCTCTGTTGATCGAACATTAGACAAGTTCTCATATGGAAGAGATGTTACTGTAAAAATATGCTTTTTGGGAACAAAGAGATTTTAGCGGTCTATTCAACTAACACTACTCAAAACAAAATGATTAGTTATCAACAATTCAATGTCCATATTCTAAATTTGGCAGTCTTAACACTTGGTCATTAGTATACATTATAATTTATAGATTATAGATTACATATGGTAGATAATATAAACACATATACAATGTACATACATAACCATATACACACTAAAAGATAATGTGGAGTTGCTTGTTACGTCCACTCGTCTAAGGGACCATATGGACCTGCACAGTGTGAGGCCAATGGTCAAGTGAGGTTCAGATGAGCTGCACAACATGGCCATTGTGGGATGCATAATTGACTGCACTTACAAAATGACTTACAGATGTTGAATTACATTGTAGCAATTATTTGACACAAGTCCATAGTGGATAGTGAATTATACAATTTTCTGCTTCAAAAATTAAGGGAAAGCAAGTTATATGGATTGCATTCAGTGTCTAAAGCCTTGTTCTGTTGTAGCCTTCTCTATGGAGCAGAGGATCCATCAATTGCTGGGATGGTGTTGGACAGTCCTTTCTCTAATTTGTTTGATCTCATGATGGAGCTGGTTGACGTTTATAAAATTCGCCTTCCCAAGTTCACGATATGCTTTTCATTTGTTTTCTTTCAATCTGGGTATTGGTAATCTAGGGTTATGCTTATGAGCAGTCAAGTGCATCTGTTACCCTTTGAGACTAAAGTGTAAATTGGAAGATTACAAAAATGAAAATGCTCAAGAAATTTATCCATAGCCAAATCCATTTGTGATAGCAGTCTTTTTTAATATTTGAAATTCAAATTTCTCTACTGCATTTTAAAGTTTATGATATTTACAAATGAAAATATTATAATTATATTATCCCATATTGTCTTGCAATTCAATGATCATTTCCAAGAGCATAGCAACCATTTCTTTTTCCTTAAATAAACTTTGATTTTCATTAAAATTAGTAAAAGATCACAATTTGTTAATTGAAAATAGTTAATTTCTCTTGGCCATATTTTATTATCAGTATATTGTTTGTAGTATGTACAGATCTTTGTATTCTACTTTGTTAATGTAGATTGTTGTTAGGCATTAATGTTCAAAAAGTATTTAATGAAATGAAATTGGATCTGAGCTGTAATAAAAATATTAAATGTCTACCATACAACTAGGTTATCTTTTCAAATTCTAGTGATGAGCATTGGATCTTATTTCAGGTGAAGTTTCTATTGACAATCAGATTATGTATTACAGATTGCCCCAAAAACCTTCATTCCAGCACTGTTTGGACATGCAACTAAGGATGTATTCATCCAGCCACATCATTCTGACATCATTTTCAAATTATACGCGGTATTTCAATATCATTTTTTATCAAACTAATTGTCTTATGTCTTTAAAGCAAGATTAATATGCATTTAACAAATAATTTTTCTTATATAGCTAATGATGGATGTTCCATATAGGGGGATAAGAATATTATAAAGTTTGAGGTTGATCATAACTCTGGATGTCCCCAGTTCTACTACGACTCAGTTTCTATTTTCTTCTACAATGTCCTGCATGCTCCACAATTGTCAGCTGTGGGCACTACTGCAGCTGATAAATATTTCGATCTTGGAGCTTTACAGATGGGCCATGATTTGGATGAGGTAATTTCTTCAAGTTTTCCATTCTTTCATTCTTCCCTTCCACTCATTCCCAATGGAAGAGGAAAAAGAGCTGGAGAGAGCTGGAGACAACAAATATGGGTTTCATTTAGAAGAGAATCATAACTTTATTATTTTCATCTAAACTTAAAATGGGTGATAGGAATTTTTATGACAACAATAATAACTGAAGGGGTCAATATTGTGTATCTGAAACTTCTGCCCTTTATAATATTTATTACAGGAAATATGTCGTGTATGGAAACAGAGAAGAAACTCCATAGAGGGGTCTGGGAAATATTTCCCATGTGCAATTCTATTGGAAACATCTCAGAAACCTTTCCCAGACATTCCTTTGGATATTCCTGTATGGAAATCTTGTTTCCAAACAACACAGATTTTTCCATTTTAGTAACGCTTGGGTGGGCCCCATACATTAAAAGCTGAAACAAAGAAATTAATAGCAAAACCCAAAGAAAAAATCCCAACAAATTGAAATATGAGAACACTTTTCCTTCTTGTTATGTAAAACCCTGTCAGGTCTTCTTTATTTATTTATATTGTTGTAAAACCCTGTGAGTTGTGTTCTCAGTTTTTTGCTTTTTTTATAAATTTTATTAAAACTTAATTGTTGTTTATGTATGGACAAGGGCTAATCTGTTAGATGTAATCACCTTGTGATATAATATTGTCCAATATATACACTAAATTTTTGTGTATTCATATTGTGTTCATTGTGAATTGCTTTTTTGATGTTTTACGTGACTGCATTGTTTCCCCATTTCCTGAAAATTGAAAGTGCCTTTTCCAAAATATGTATTGTTTACTAAATTCCATACCATTTATGAAGCCTATACTCGTTTCTCCACTCAAGGTAGCATAGTGTTAGAATGAGAATAAAATAAAGGTCTGGAATTGATAGGTTTAGAATTTGAGGATTTTAAGCAGAATATAATTCATGAATATTCCTAAATAAGGAGGGGTATTCTTAAGACAAACTAAAGGCGTGGTTGACTTGTTATATATTTCTTCTGAGATTTTGGTGAATTTTGCAAAGTTTGTTGTATGAGATTATCACTGGGCTTCGTATGGTGGAGCCTGGTTCAACTAGCTCATCTTCAGCACCTTGCATAACTGGCGGTAATTCAAAGAATTTATCTGATTTATGCTCTTTGCAGGAATGCTTCTTTAAAGTTATTGTCCATACCATTTCTTACAGTACACCTAACAAAGTAGAGGGTATAGCCATCCTAGCATTATTTTCTCAACATCGAGGCATATATTCTATGTATTTATATATAGCTAATGCCTTGCAGGATCAAGCAAGCCTCTAGAAAATAAAGTGCTTCAGCAGTCTGAGTCTTCTTCGCAGACAGAAAAGATGATGACTGTAAGATGCTGAGGTTTTGGATGAACTTCAAAAATTCTTTTCTTTTGTTCTTGATATTGGGGCTTATTGAAATTACTTTTTCAAGTCTCAGAAGGTACTGTAGAGAAAGATGATTTTATAATTGAGCTAACAAGAGAAGAGATGGAGTCATCTTTGGGACAGGTCAGTATTATGAAATGAATGTAGTATTCTGAATTTTTCTACTTTTAAAGTAGTCGTCTGAAAATGAAATTAATCTTCAGTTCCTGGATCTCACAGAAATGCAGCAAGCTTTTAAACTACCAGTCAATTGAATGGAATGATATATTTCATCCATTTTATGATGCTCATGGGGCTCAACATCAATGTATCACTATTTGCTTGCTCCTTGTACCAAATTTTTCTGGGCTTGTACTTATTGTTTCCTATTAAATTAAATCTAAGCCTAGTCCTAGCTATATCAACAACACTTATATATATATTTTCCTTAGAAGTAACTCACCGGGAAACCTCGGGCTCTTTATTCCTATGATGGTAACCTAGAGTAAAGTGGGCAGTGTATATTTGTTAGCACCATTCTAAACAATCGGCATTTAAATCCCCTACCTGCTTCCAGACTGTGGGCCATCTTCCGGCACGTCATTCTCGCTTCCGTGCTCCATGTTTTTGATTGCATGTGAACCCTGCGCCACTTGGACACCCGCATCCAGGAATATTCAATTGTAATCTAATTTAACTAATGAGACTATAAATACTTGATAATGCTATGCTATATTTTAACATTGTATGTCTGTTACTGTAGACACTTTGACAAGAAAAGAGGCATTGGAGAATGATAGATGACCTATGTCTTCTATTCCACAGGCTAGGTGATTTTTTTTTTTAAATTCAATAAGTGTCACTTAAGCGACGTTTTTTTTGGCTAAGCGTCTCTTAACCGTCACTTAAGCGACACTTATTGAATTTAAAAAAAAAAATCACCTACAGTCGTCGCTTAACCGACGATTTACATTTAACTGACGGTAAACTGACCTGTCGCTTAACCGACGGATTGGAAAGATGTCGGATAACTGATGCAAATCCACTGACGCTTAAATTTTTTTACCAAAACCGTCGGTTAAGCAACGCTTAGCCAAAAACACCGTCGCTTAAGTGACACTTACTGATTTTTTTTTTTTTAAATCACTTATAGTCGTCGCTTAACCGACGATTTACATTTAACCAACGATAAACTGACCTGTCGCTTAACCGACGGATTGGAAAGATGTCAGATAACCGATACAAATCCACTGACGCTTAAAAAAATTCATAGTGTCGTACATGCGACAGGGAAGTGTCGAAAATCTGACAATACGGCCGTCAGATTTTTGGTTGAAATGTAGTAGTGCTCCCTGTTTCTGGTGGTATTTTTTCTGCTTTTCTCAAGCCCTTCTCTTTTCCATCTTCCACCAGGGCTTTCCACTCCATATATGGAATCATTGGAGGGCGCTCATACCTAGGGTTCTTTTGTAGGTGAACCCTATACTTGTCTCAGACAATCTTCAGATGTTGTCCAACCTTCTGTAGGACCTTCGATGTATCGAAGGTATCTTTTCCGAACAATCCAACCAAGTGGTTAGTCAGCTCATCCTTTAAATATTTTTCTTGCTTGTCCCACCTTGTGCAGATGGTGGGCCCGAATATCTTCAAGGAAAAATCATTTAGATGTTTATAAAATATATCATTTCCTGCAAAACATTAATGCCATCATTAGTCAACATTAAAAAAATTATAGATATATTAGACACAAATTATAGAAACTAGATTGAAAAATCTATAATCACCTGGAATCTTCTCTATCTTTATTGAAACCATTTCTTCGTTCACTAAAATGGTTGTCACTACTGAACCAGTGCTAGTGACATGAGAAGATCCAGGAAATGCACCCACCTCTCTATCTAACCCTGCATCCACCCCTTCTTCTGCAGCATCTGTTGTGGGTCGGTCAGCATCGATTGCACCCTCTGCTAGCCTCGAGGGTGTTGCAGAGCGTGTTGCTGACTGTTTAGTGGACAATAAGGGAGAAATATGTGGTGTACGTGGAGTGGTTTGGTCACTAGGACCAACAACGCCTTGACCACCACTATAAAGCTGCATAACTTGTTGTAAATTCAAATCATTGTATTATAAGTTCAATAGCATATAAAATTAAATATTATAAAGTTATAAATGAATTTACATTATTATTCGGTAACTTACTTCCAATTTTCGATGTCTATGTAACAACAATTGAATCTTTGATTCGATCTCTTGTGTTTGTGGAACTGTCAATGTCAGAAGAACCAGTTCCTCATTTTTTTCCATGCTCTTTTGAAGCACCCTCAAAGGGTCTACAGACCGTCTAATTTCATTATCTTTCATCAACTAGGAGACCTCATACTATAAAGAGTGTCGAGTTGGTGTTTCATAAACCGAATCCCCTGTCTGCAACAAAAATATATAAAACATTGCTTAGTCTTTGAAGCAATAGTGTGCACAAAAAATTGTATTAACAAAAATTGTCTATCATGAGAGATTCATAGGATTACATCTAGGTTTACCTAATTCTTAGGCGAGGGTGTGGTCTGATGAACAGCTGGGGACTTAACCTAATCAGCCACTTGCAAAAAAGGTAGAGAACATTATCACAATGAACGCAATATGTAAAAGCTAACAAATACAGAACAAAAATAAACATATTGCTACATGTTTTATATGTGTACAATTTTGAAGTATTTAGAATGTGGAATTACATTTAGGTTTATAGGTTGCCTCGAGGCTCCAGTTGACTGATCAACAGTTGGGGACTTTCCCCGGTCATCAACCTGCAAAAAAGGTAGACAACATTATCATCATGAACGCAAACATAAACATGAAAAAATACATAACAAAATAAACATCATGCTACACGATATGCATGTGTACGATTTTAAAGTATTTGAAATGGAGAATTACATTCATGTTTACCTGTTGCCCCGATGCTGCAGTCAGATGATCAATTGTCGATTGGCTTCCATGATCAACACTCTGCATGGAAAATAGATAAGATTATATAAACGAACCAAATATACTAATGAAAATACATAACAACAGATCTATTTGTCCATCATGAATTTATTACATTGGCAATATCGATGTATACTTGCAACATTGATTCAGGTCTACTAACATCTACAGAGAGGGAGGTGCCCCTGAGAGAACCCTACATCAAAAAATACTAAAAATTACCTAACAAAACCAGAATATTCACTAAAATAATTTTAAAACATAACATTTTGATGTATACCTATTTACTCGAGTTTCGTGTAGTCCTCTCACCTTCTGCTGGGGTGATGAGCCCCCCATCACCTCCCTCCGAAGTCAACATAGGAAATTTATTAGAAAATTATAATTATATGCTGACGAAAAATCCTATAGATGTTAAAATAATTAATAAAAGGTTGGGTAAATTGTTAGATGTACCACAACCATACTAACTGTGTTTGTATCTACACGTTTCAAATTGTAATTAATAAGCATTTCTTCGCCAGCAGCTATTGATTTAATGGCACATACAAAGACACAATTTCCTTCACACGACTCGAATATGCAGTTGGGTTGCTTAAGTGTAGACCTTGGTTGTATATTGTTTATAAACCTTGCCATATTACTAGCTGTTTTTGTTGTTCTGTCCATGTACAACGTTGCTCCTTTATTTTGAGCTTTGTCTTTCAGTTGTATATAATTTGTTGAAAAATGATATCTACGCATACTTCGTGTATATTGGACCAAGTGTATCCAATCACTGTAGTTGTAGGAGGGTCCAACATACTCCATCAATTATGTACATCTGCCATATCCAACCTTTATGTCATCCATGCAATGACGGCGGTACAATTCTATATATCCTCTCATTCACACAAAAATAAGTGTTTACTTGAGGAAGATCTTTAGGCACCCATTGTTTCACTAGGTGTTTGTACCTTAAGGGCACCTTGATGTCTCCCACTATCTCATCATCATAGGAACATGACCGTCCTCCTTTGAGAAAAAATTTCACGCGTTTATTGAATTTTCTTCTTATCTTATGACATCTAGTTGATCTAGTCCTTGTAGACCTACTGGATGTCTCACTTTTCTCTAGCCTTGCCAAACTCCCCTCGTTGGAGGAAGACAAGTCTGATAAATACCGTTTGGTTCTACCTGCACCATGGCCGGAAAAAAAATTGGCAAAAACCTAGAAAAATACCAACAAAAAACTTGGAAAGACTTATAAGCATGAGATAATGTTGATATCATTACACTGAATACAATTTATAGGTCAGTTATTCATTATAATGTTGATATCATTATACCAAGTACAATTTATAGGTCAGTTCTCTAGTCTACATTGGTCTGATTAATCATTTTCTTGGCCACTCATCTCTCCTTACTCTACACCCGTAGGTTTACATATAACTTAGAAAAAATTCCAACTCATCACAACAAACTCCCATCTGAATCTTGTCCCGATAGCCATTATGGTTTTGAGGTTGTATCAGTTGCATCAAAATCCACCATTTAAGGTTGAATTGAATGGAATTCTTTAGGTTTAGGGTTCAATTGAATGGAATTCTTCATGAATGGAATGTAAAACTTCCATTTTTTAGGGTTACAACCAAACGTTGAGAGGTATATGAGAGATAACAATAGACAAACAATAGGGAAATTAGGTTTTGCAGGTTTTGGCAAAAATGAATAATGCAGTCCTAAGTTTGCAGATCTAAGGTGCGAGGATATGCCAGAAATGAGCAAACATGGAGGATAGACAAAGGAAACGTATACCTAAAAAGGTCATGGAATAATTGTTTCATTTATACTACAATGTCCATTCCACACCCTAGCTAGCCTATGTCACCACTAAGGTGAAAAAGGATGTATATAATTATCAGGACAATTTCTATAACTGAAAGGAAAGGGTGAGATTTTCAAAGTATACCGGTATTGGAATTTTATGTTGGATAAATTGTTTGAATACCACAATACTTTCTTATGCAACAAAAGGAGAAAACACTCCTTCTATGGACATCAATCCTCCATAATTCCATCCCTCCAATGCTATTCATCGGCCAAACTAGTTGTTCAAATCCGAAACATGCATAAGTGTGGCCTTGAATTAGAACACATTTTCAAAACTTCACTAGAAACCATTTGAATACCAAGTTTTATAGTCAATTTCCATTCATAGGCCACCAAGGTTCCCTCCATAATTTTCTAAGAAAGATTATATAAGGTCGCAAGACACTTCCCTTTAAAGTTGGTTAAAGATACCCAAGACTATTGGTTTAGTGTCTAAAGGAATGCCCTTAAACTATTATGTTAACAATATTCATAGATAACTTTAGTATTTGTTAATAATATTATAGTAGAAGTATACAGCCTTAAGCATACTTCATTGACCCTTGACATGCATTTCCTAGAGTTTACTAAAAGTGATCCTATGACAAATATTACTTTTTAGACAGGTCTATACCTTTTTTACAACAAGTGGGCAATTCTGTGTCTATTTGTGGCCTCAAGCAGCCCTAAAACAATATTCATTTCCAATTATGGGTTGAATGTGGGAAAAGACAACATTCATACCTAATTCTGGGTTGAGTGAGATAAATAGAGTAGCACAGTGGGGGTGCACATTGGTAGCACATTGGTACTTTGTCCCTTGTGTATTCATTTGAACTGTAGCTATCACATTCCTTCGCATTGATGTAGTATTAAGTTTTTACAAAATACTACACTGTCCTCTTTTTGAAAATCAGTTTTTCTTCAAGATTGACTAGACTATGTGATAACCTGAGTTTCCTGGAACATGATTAGTATCAAGTTAAAGTTAGCATTATTAGTATCATGTTAAAGTTAGCAAGTTATATCATTTTTTATTAGCAAATTATATCACTTTTTATTTCTATATTGTTGTTTCTTTTTCTTCCCATTTCTTATTCCTTGTGTATGTTATACATCAATACTGCCAACACCCAAAGTTCTATAGTCTTTACCATAGCATAAAATATTGTTCCTTGTTGGTAAGAATTGAGACACTCATGCACCCAAGCTTTGGCCAATAGTCGAGGCCCATTAAGCCTCAACGCAGAAACAAGGCAGTATCATGGAAGGTACATGAGCTAATTGACTATTCTATAGTAAAATATCAGTGGTTCAAAGAGTAAGAAATGTTGTTTCTAAACTTGATGTTTGGTGCTTAGCAGAAGTTAAACTATCCCTTTAAGGAATATGGGTAGATTCTATTATATTTTTCTCAAACCATGATAAAGATAGAGGTAGAGTTGCAATTTTATCTCGCCAAGGTTGCAAGATGCCATTATTGAACATGGGTTAAACCAAATAAATCATGTTATTTAGGTTGTGTTTAACTTAAAAGGCCATGTTCTAGGCTTGGCCAATATTTCAACACTAAATGATTAGTGAAAAGGGTGTCTTAATGGAATTAAGACCATTTAATATGTAATTTAAGATAATGAGAACAAAATTACAGAGTATATACATGTTGTGATAAGCATGTATCACTAGAAAGACATGCATAGAAACCTGTTGATCAAAATATAAGTCTGAACAGAGAGAAATAGATATTACATACAAACACAAATTCTTTTTCTTTGAGCATAAAGGTAGAAGACTAATTTAGGTGTTGAGAGACTTCCCCTTATATCATCACCAACCAATTATAGGTTCTCTTGTATTTTTGAAATACCCAAGCTACATAGTACATGGTTCATGTTGAACACATCCTACTTGAAGAATGATTCATGGATTCAAGCTATGAGAAGAATTTGGAATTTGACTCCCTATCCTTGAGGGGTTAAAATATATATTATATAGTGGGAGGGTTTAATAATAAGGTTTACTATCATTTTAAGGTGTTAAGGGAGAGACTTGGTGACAATGAAAAGAAGAAAACACGAGGCAATCATGGAAATAATAGAATCTTGTTGAATACCTCACATGTATTTTGTTGAATACATCACTAAACTTGTAGATGGATTGACCTATGATATGCTAAACATGGAATTTACACAATCACATGCCGGAATGAATTTTATTTTACATATGGATCGAGTATGGATCGAAATACATTCACAGAGATTAGACTATCTATTTTTATCAGGATTCACGCACATAATTTGTTCACCACACAGATAACTAATATTCACCATTAATGTAGAATACCTAAAGATGCATTACTTCACACACAGAAATGATGAATCTATATTTTATTCATAAAATGAAACTGTACATGCAATAGAAATCCTAGTTTTATCAATTAACTTCTGCAGGATTGGATTAATCAAACTTCTTGGGTGCTTCCACCATTTTTGGCTCCTCTCTATAGATGGGGTTTTTTAATGCATATTTTGGTGGAGCATGCCCAAAACCCCTATCACAACATGCCCAAAAAATCACAACATGCCCAAAACCCCTATCACAACATGCCCAAAAAATCACAGCATGCCCAAAAACCCCTATCACAGCATGCCCAAAAAAATGAGGTGATGCTTACCTGATCAGCCATGAGCTCCAAATCGAAACCGTGAGCTCCAAATGTGAACCTTGATCTCCAAATGCAAACCGTGAGCTTGAAATGTCAACCTTTATCTCCAAATCGAAACTATGAACCTTGAGCTCCAAATGTGAACTGTGAGCTCGAAATGTCAACCTTTAGCTCCAAATCGAAACTGTGAGCTCCAATTCTGAATCGTGGGCTCCAAATGTGAACCTTGACCTCCAAATCCAAATGTGAACCAGGAACTAGTCCAAATTTCATAAAAGTGATACACCGGATTCACGAAATGATACACCAGAGTTGTAAATAGTATTTTAACTTAAGTATATGTATAATATTTTAACTTAGTAAATAGTATTTCCATAATAGTATTTTTTAAGAGGTATAGTATTTTTAACTTAGGTATATGTATTTTTAACTTAGGTATAGTATTTTTTATTACAATATGATGATGATGATGGCGATCTCACCTAGTCTCTACAATCTTACCTAATACCTACAATGAAATGATGATGATGATGATGGTGATGACGATGATACCAAATTGTTAACATAAATGATGATGTTGACGACAACGATGATGACGACGATGATGAAGATGTCGATGGCCATGTTGATATCATATGAAATGATGATGACGATGATGACGATAATGATGATGATGATGATGTTGATGATGTCGATGGTGATGGCGATGATGATGATGATGACGACAATAATTATGTTGACAATGATTTTGATGATGTTGATGATGATGATGACGATGACAATGATGATGATGATGATGAGGATGATGACGATGGTGATGATGATGATGAAGACTATGATGATGTTTATGATGATGTTGATGATTTGGATGATGTTGATGTTGATGATAATGATGATGATGATGATGACAACGATGATGATGATGATGATGGCAATGACCATGTTGAGATAATATAAAACCATCATCATCAGCAGCAGCATCATCATCACCATCACCATCATCATCATTCACATCATCATCATCATCATCATCATCATCTTCTTCATCATCATGGTCATCATCATCATCTTCATCTTCATCATCGTCAACATCATTACAGCCATCATCACCATTACCATCATCGTCATCATCGTCATCATCGTCAACATCATTACAATTTAAAATCTATGTGTATGTCACATTGGAGCACCAATACATTCTTTTTTTTAAAGTATCAATGTGCTTGTCACATTGGAGCACCGTGACCCAATTTTCACAAAAAGTATGTCCATTTAATGTCCAATAAAAACATATTTCCTAAATTTATCCATTTAATAAGGAAAGATAGTTGTATATTTTAACATTCTTGATATTCATTTTTTAATTTTCTTATTGATGAAGTCTCATGATTGGATTTTTGTTCATGGCGAAGATCGATGCTACATCTAATTATCATGATGATGAAGACGATGGTGATCAACATGATGAAGATGCTAGTGATGATGGTGATGACGATGACAATGATGATGATATCATCACCACCATGTTGAACATGATGATGGTGATGATCATGATGATGAATACGATGACGAGCAACATGATGATGATGATGATGAGGGTCATGGTGATGATGATGATTTTGAGGGTCATGGTGATGGTGATGATGATGGAAATGGTGATGATGATGGTGATGATGGTGATAGTGATGATGGTGGTCATGGTTGTGATGATGGTGATGTGGATGATGATGGTGGTCATGGTGGTGATGATGATGATGGTGATCATGATGGTGATGATGGTCATGGTGACCATGATGGTGATGATGGTTACCATGATATTGATGATGGTCACGGTGGTGATGATGGTGATGTGGATGGTGATGGTGAAGATGATGGATGGTGATGGTGATGGTGAAGATGGTGGATGGTGATGGTGATGGTGAAGATGGTCATCATATTCATCATCACCATCCTCACTATCATCACCATCATCTTCATCATCATGACCCTCTTCATCATAATCATCATCATCATCATCATCATCATGATGACGATGGCGATGATGACGGTGATGATGATGATGATGATGATGATGATGATCATCATCATCATCATAACCATCATCACCGCCATGTTCATCATATTGATCATCATCGTCTTCATCATCATGATCCTCATCCTCATCATCCTCATCATTTTCATCAGCATCATGATGTAGATCACCATCGTCATCGTCGTCGTCGTTGCATTCATCATCATCATCTTGCGACTACGTATTGTCAAATGATGACATTGATGATGATTATGATGATGGAAATGATGATGATCACCACCATCACCATCATCTTCATCATCATCATCATGCTGATAATCATCGTGTTCATCATCATTATCATCATTGTGTTTATTTCCAATTTGTTTATGCAATTAAATTACTGTAATCGTCAACTTCCTTATTCTATGTATCATGTGTTTGTTGTAGTTCGTATAATGACCATTGCACCGTTTGTATCATTTGTCATTTTTAAATCAATTAACCTCCCATCTAGTATGTTCAACATCATCGTCTTGAAACATGTTTGGGAGGATGCCAAGTGGATTTGGGTAATAGTCGCCCCCGTAAGTGACATAAAATCTTTCAGAATTTTTTTTTATGCATTATCATTTTTATCTTTCAGTAATTGTTTATAGAATAGAGTAGTATATATTGATACTACTCTAGTCTAAGTGTTCCGTTCTGGTTTGATTACCTTAATAGTTGGATTCTTAGAAGTTTGACCCGGTTTTTCATTTTGAAAGATCTTTCGATCTTTTCTTTGTTAAAATATTCCCACTACACCCTAGGATTAACCCCTCTACCTTCACATATACTTTGTGTGAACTCTAAGTTTACCAACCTCGGTCGTTAATTAAATATTAGGTGGAGTAATTAAGACATTATAACACTCAACAGTCTTTCATCATAATCGTCTTCAACATCATGACCCTCATCATCATCATCATCATCATCAACATCATCACCATCATCACCATCATCATCTTCTTCATCATTGTCTTGATCATCGTCGTCTTTATCATGTTGATCATTATTGTCTTCATCATTGTGATCATTATGATCATCATCATCATCTTCATTTTCAAATTTAACATTTAATTACAACTGAAAATTCAATTTCAATTACATTAGTATGGAGCACAATGACCCAATTTTCACTAATACCTCCCATATAATATGTTCAACATCATTGTCTTCAAACACGTTTGGGAGGATGCCAAGTGGATTTGGGTAATAGTCACCCCCGTAAGTGACATAAAATCTTGTAACATGAAATGTTATGTGTGATTCTAGATTATGAGTAATGTAATATATTATTTTATTTAAACCAAGATCTTCACTATTTTTATTTTAACATTGTATATTTTTTTATGCATTCGCATTTTATTTTTTTAAATAAAGAAAATAAATCTTCAAAATGAAAAATATAATGTTAAGTCTTATTTAATGTAATTTATTTATTTTTATTTGATTTTTATATAAAAGACTTGAAATTTAATTTTTAATGGAATTTAATTTTGTTTTTTTATTTGATTTTTATAATTTAATTTTTATTTTTATTTGCTTTTTTATTTGATTTTATATGAATTTTTACTTGATCTTTTAGTTTAGTTCAGCCTGATCATAGCCTAGTTCATCCTTATCGCAGCCAACCAACATTATCGTTGCCAACTCAAAGGGCCACTACATCCATGGATAACAAGGAGGCAGACCAGGAAAACGACCCTCTAACCACTATCTTTCCGCTACCCCCATCAACAGGAGCTACCACAGAACCTTCAGCTGGAAACCCTACATTTTTCCTGTCACTGGATTTTGTCGAGGGTTTCTTCAACTCGGGCTCAGTTTTCTCACTGTCAGGAGCGACACACAATGATTTTCTCCTCCATCTGGACCCGAATGTCTCAATACTTGAACAAACCATTACAGAAATGGGGTATTTTTTGAATGTGGGATGGTCAGAACCACCTCCTCCATAAACAACTATCGCAGGCAGAGAAGCCAATGACGTGGAGGGTTTTGTCAACTCGGTGGTAGAAGCATCTGGCACTGAAGAAACTCTACCAGGCTCGGGTTCGAAATCTAGTCACAACCCCTCTACAGGAACCACACCAGAGGAGGAAGAAGAAAATAGAAGCCCTAGGGAAAAGAGGCAGAACAAGTTCCTGGCGCCAAGCTGTGGAAACCTAGATATGGTTTGTGGTGTCAATGTGGCCATAGAAGAAGTGGAAGATATGGATGACTGTTTAATTGTCGGGAAAATTCATGGCCGACACCCTAACCTTGAAGAGATGAAGGGATGGGTTCACACATATTGGGCAGACCTCTTATCATCTACGACCGAGGTAGGTGATTTATCAAAGGGTTGGTATAGTTTCACCCTCGGCAACAAGAATGACGCAGAGAAAATATTGAACTGAAACTGGTTCTATGGGATGATACCCATTCTGTTCAAGAGATGGACACTCCTGTTTGATGCCGACAGTGAACGAATGGATAGAAGGGCCGTATGGGTACAATTACAAGGTCTACTGTTGGAATTTTGGAACCCAGCCTCGCTGAAGGACCTCGGTAATGCCATAGGGACATACCTAGAAGCAGATTTCTCATACCTGCCATTAGAGGAATTTTTAGGTCTAAAATGGGCCTCCTAAGGAAAATAATAAAATAATAGTTAAAATAATAAAATAATATTTATTAATTTTGGAGGAAAAAAGAAAAAAACTACTTTTTGTGTTCGTATTTTCGACATATCTCCCTGTGTTTTTACTCAAATGTTGATCGAGATAGCTCATTGGATGCTTAATTTGATTTCGCATCCGATGAGTACCCACACTGCATACTTTTAACGGACCCCGCTACCCCAAAAACAAGAAATTCTTGAAAAAATGTGATGATGATGTCATCATCACATTTTTTTAGGTATTTCTTGTTTTTGGGCTAGCGGGGTCCGTAAAAAATATGCAGTGTGGGTACTCGTTGGATGCAGAATTTGCAGAATCAAATTTCGCATCCAATGAGCTCTCCCGATTGAAATTTGAGTAAAAACATAGCGAGATCTGTTGAAAATACGAACAAAAAAAGTGGTTTTTTTATGACAAATATGTAAATTCAACCATTATGGTTGACTTATTTTATTGGAATTCTATTGGTTCTTGAATTCCAACTCAAAAGAACTTATTGTTGGCGCATTTTCTTATAAGGCCCATTTTAGACCCCAAATTTCCTCTAATGAAACCCAGAGGAGGGCGATGGTGCGAATTTTAGTTTTTATGGACATCATAATGGAGCTGAGGGAGTAGCTCAACCTCATCAGAGGTAATGTCACTCGAAAACAACCATTGGACTATGAGGGTCTATCTTTTAGATGGCATCGGTACCACAAAGTGGGACATCTAGCACGAAAATGCCCTATTGCAGCA
This sequence comes from Pseudotsuga menziesii, assembly GCA_001517045.1. Lineage (NCBI taxonomy): Eukaryota > Viridiplantae > Streptophyta > Pinopsida > Pinales > Pinaceae > Pseudotsuga > Pseudotsuga menziesii. Next base: position 56,975 of record LPNX010142602.1, read on the forward strand.
TCTACAGTGACAACACATAAAAGAAGGTACCCTAAGGATGTTGATCCACAAGACAAAGGGAAGAAAGCTTCAGCACTAGGGACAAGAAGCTCTGAGATTGTTCTGGAACAACACCCCCCTGAAGAGCAGACAGAACTTTGTATTGAAGGAAGCGTGCAACACCTCACGGGTATGTCCTATGTTCTTTCTATAAAGGAATAGTTAAATAATTTGATTATAAATGATGCTGCACCTACATAAAACTAAACTTCTGTGATAGTGCATCCCCCTCCCACCTAGGAAAAACCCCCATCCCCTCCTGATTCCCTGCCTTCTCCCCCTCCCTCTCAAAAGAGGGACCTATTTCCCCCACACAGTCTTGTGCTCCCTAACCCCTGATCAACTCATCCTCTAATTCTAAATCCATTTCCCCAATCATATTTCACCTCCAATCAAGTGACATACCAGCTTAGGAAAACCCTTTATTTTGATTGGGGGAGAAACCAATTCGCCCAACCCGGGGGAAAGGAAGAGGCAAACCCTCTTTCCTATCCTTTTCCTAGCAAAAATCACTTCAGGATCAAGAAAATGGTAAGAAGAAAACTATTTTTGGGGCACTTAGAGCAGTGCAAACCCCTTAAGGGGATCCCAAATGAAATTCCTATCTCTCAACTGCAGGGGTCTGGAAAGTACCTGAAAAAAACTTACCCTAAAAAGAGTGATACAGGTGCAGAAACCTGATATCATTCTACTACAGGAAACCCTATGCACTGAAGAGGAGGTATCTAGGGTTTTTTGCTCTATTTCAAGAAGTTAGACATTTCTAGCCCAGAGTGCAAAAGGTCAATCGAGAGGTTTAAAATTGCATGGAACCCTACCATGTTGCGCTATGAAAACTCATGGGGAGCCTCCTTTGGAATGGGGTTGGAACTTTTCTAGGAAGAATCAACCTACACCTCAACCTTATAAACATCTATGGGCCTTATAATGGTCGAGTGGCTTTCTAGGAGTTAGTACAAGCCTCTCAATTTCTAAATATTGAGAATGTGATTATTGGGGGGGACCTTAATTTCACCATTATGACCCATGAGATCTGGGGTCCAAATGCAAGAGTGGACCCCCTCGCAACTTTCTTTCAAAACCTGTTACAGAGCCTTAAGTTGGTGGACCTAGATCCTCAGAAGCTCAAGTCAAGTTGGACAAACAGAAAAACAGGGAAAGACCAAATTGCAAAAAGACTATATAGATTTCTGGTGGGGGAAAGTTTACTGGAGTATGATTTGCAGTTCAAGCAATGGGTAGACTCAGGAGGGGATTCATATCATCAGCCCATCTTCCTGGAAGTATCAAGAAAACCTCAAAAACCAACCTGTCCTTTTAAATTCGGTGCATCCTGGCTTAAGCCTGAGGAGGTACTTGAGCTCATACAAGCAAACTGGACCCCTTATGGAGCAAAAGCCAAATCACATGCTGCAACACATTTTGTGCAAAATTTGGCTCGAGTTAAGAAGCTGCTGAAGGAATGGGAAAACAACAAAAAGACAGAGGATGAACAAGCCATGTTAATTTTTTGAACACAAAGACGGGGAAGTCTATGATTTTTACCATAGACCTTTTGTGGAAGCCTTTTCTGTAAGGAAACTTGTTTGACTATTTTGGACACACATATCTACAAACCTATCTTAAACTCTGCTTCTTTCAGCTCTATTCTCCGCTCAGCAAAAGGTGCATAGGCTACAAGCCTAGCTCATTTTTGGAACTATCAAAAGGCTCAGGGGTAACATAAACAACAACATCATAGCGCTTATATCTAGCTCTTTTTTGGCATAATCTCTTGGGATAGAGATGATCATATAGTAAATTGTTTCCTTGTGGAATAGTGGTTGTTACAGCATGCTGGTTGTATAAGCAGTGGTATGCATCTACATACAATTTTGTACAGACTTGTCTGGATTTTAAGAAAATTTTCAGCTTTTTTTCCTACGGAGAAAAAAAGGCTTGGAATACAAATCAATCAAAATAAAAGGAAAGAATAAAACTGAAATGCTCAAATTATAAATAACATTTTAAATTTTTTCAATCATTGTAATAAAATTGAAATGTCAATTTTAAGATAGCATATGGAAAATGTTTTTTTGTTTATTTATTTATTTTCATATAATTGAAAATATAAGCCTTATTTAATTGTTATCAATTGGATTAAAGGGACTCAGTAGTGCAGAATTCTATGAAATGGCAGGCTTGTTATTGGCAATGGGTCAATGTCAGATCAGAGAACACCATGGGGAACTCATTCATGAATATTATCATCGTCCCTTAAAGGAATGATCGGGGAAGCTCATATTACATGTTTTTGCTCTATTTTTTCTAAACTGATTATTATATAACAGGTTATATTAGTAGTGTATACTGCCTGAGTGGGCTATGACAACAGTTACCTATTTCTGATATTTATTTTTGGACATATTTCAGTATGTGGCTAGAACTTGATATATCAGTTTTTTTGATATATGTGGGTAGCAGGGACTGTATTTGTCCCTTATTTTGTACTCTTTGTATGGACCTTTATGGTACTTTCCGAATACACAAGCAGTGTATCTACAAAATGTAATTTTGTTCTCGAAAGATGTAATGAAATTATGCTTTTTTTCCCAAGGAAAAAACAAATAAGCATATATTGAATTTAAAAATATAAGCAATATTTGTTTCATTTATATTTCTACATTTTATATAAAAAATAGAAATATGTTAATGGAAATAACCTTGATTTAAATCATAAAATAAATAATTAAAATTATTGCCAAATTCTATTGTATAGTTGAGCTTCTATAAAATGGATTTTATCAAGAGTACATCAAACAAATATAGACAATCTTCCATAATTGTTAACATTGAATAATTCCACTAGTTTTACTCATCAAAATTGCTTTTGAATAATTCCACTAGTTTTACTCATCAAAACTACATTCAACAAATATGAACACTTTGTCCTACATTTGTTCAATGATAATAATTTCATTGGTTTTTATTATGTCCCAAATAGTTAAAACAACATAACATACCAAAGAGTATACACCATGTGTAACAAATGTAAACTTAGGGTACAACTTCAAGATAGATAATTCAAATAAGTTATACAATAACTACTTGAAGAATATAACATTCAAATACTCCAATACATTCCTATATCCAAATCACATGTTTCACTCAAGAGTAATTATATGACGTATAAGTATGTATTCATTGTTTCCCTTGAGAGTAATTATATGACTTGTATGAATATGTATTCATTCATTACACATGTAGGTCCTTTATTAGGTCCACAAATGTTACATATACATTTTATTGCATAAATGTGCCTGTTGGGGTGATATAATATATATTAACTCTATGTATGCACCTCTTGGGTCATAACAAAGTACTTTTCCCTCGAATCTTTGTAGTTAAAAGTGTTACATGAGATGAAACCAAGTAATATGATTTCCATTTATTGTAGCTTTCTTGTTTCCATATATGCCCCTTGGTCCCCTTAAATTTTATGGGTTACATTTTGTATCGTTTTTTGGCATTTGAGGAAGGTTTACTTGTCTCTAAAAGCATCAAATTAAGAAAAGAGACACCCTCTTTTGTATCACACTTGTCATTAAATTGAAGTAGTGGCCTTCGTTTCATGCTAAGTGATCAACATATTCAATGCCCTTGCTTTCCCATAAATCATAAGGAGTGTTAAGGGACTTGTTATGAAGAATCCCAATGGTTGGGATCATGATTGCAAATATAATAAATGTGGCATATGGCAGTAGCTTAGAATAATCGTTGAGATTTTATGATAGACATTGAACAATAGTTTTGTTTGCATTGCTTATAGCAATTGCAAGAAATATATAACAAGTTTATATGACAAACTAATTAGGTAAAGATACAAACACAGAATCATGAATCATGTAAGAGATTGGAAAATGAGTGAAGATGAATACTTTAATAGTTTAAACAACCAAAAAAATTGCAATAATATATAAGGTGAATAATGTTCTAGCAATAGCATCTGATTGAATCATTGGAAAAGACGTAAAATGTCTAATAAACTCACTAATACATTATTTATCTAATCATATTTAGCATTATCAAAATACTATTAAAAACATAAAATATAAAAAAAACATTCATGGTCGAGTTTATCTTAGTTTTGAAAGTAATTTTATCCTCTACTAAACATGGCAACCATGTGAAGGTGGAAGCCCATCAAATACCACCCAATTTTCTCGTACCATTGTCAATTCCTCATACCCAAACCATCTAGTGATAAATAATTAGAATTAACATTAGAATATAAAAAAACATAGAAAACGAGTACATAAAACATAGTGAAACATACAATATAGTACAAGATTTTTTATATTAAAATTACTGGTCACTGCAATATGTCACTAGCTTAATGATGGTGATGTGGAAAGTGATGATGGTGATCATGATGATGAACATAATGGTGATGAAGACGATGATGATAATGATGACGAGGATGAAGATGATCATGATGATGATGGTGATGTGGATGGTGATGATGGTGATGATGATGATGATGATGATGATCTTCATCATCATCATCATCATGAAGACAAACATAATGAACATGAAGACGATGACGATGATGAAGACAATGATGATCAACATGATGACGATGGTGATGTGGATGGTGATGATGATGATGATGATGATGAATCATGGGTCAATGTATTTGTACCATTAAATGAATCAATGAAACATATGTAGATCACCTGATAAAACATGGAGAACCAAAAACACTATGTATATGAGGCCATCGATCACATCAAAACACCATTTCTTGCCTCTTAAATATGAACATGTATCTCAACGCTATCTGTAACAAGTTCCAATGGAGGATTCAAATAGCAATAGTGAAAATTAAACACTAAAATTATAGAAATAGTTGTTTTTAATGTATTCTTCCTTACCATTCATTGATCTCCTCTCGGTTTCAAGAATATTTTACTATTCTCTACTAAACAGGACCAACCGCGTAAAGGTGGAAGCTCTAATGACCCCTTCCCCTCCTCACATCAATCTCAATTCCCAAACCAATGCATCTACTTACAAATAACAATTTAATGCAAATTATTTCACTCAATAGCTGAAAGAAGCATTCATTAAATCATTCATCAAACCATTCAATCTTTCAATAGCTGAAAAAACATTCAAAGAATATGTTAGTGACGACGATGATGATGATAGTGATAGTGATGACGATGATGAAGATGATGGTGATTATGATGATGTTAGTAACTCTTAAAAAAAAAGATAAAATAATAGGTCTAATTAAATATTTACCTTTCAATATATTTCATCGTCTTCTTCATCCACATCATCGTCATCTTCATCCAAGTCATCATCCGTATCATCAGATACAGAGTCAACATTGTAAGGATTGGACATATCATCATCATCATATAAGTCAATTACGCTCATCGTGTCATCGTTGGTATAATCTTCATGGGCATTGTCTGCTACATCATCTGATTCAACTATTCTTGGACATCTTTTGCTGGATCATCATCATCATCTAATTCATGTTGATCATGATCTTCATCATCGTCTTCTTCTTCCAGAGAACACTATTCATTACCATCATCTAGGTTATACTTTACCGGCCTTCCCCTTGGATCGTGTCTCACAACAAATGACCATCCTGCTTTACCTGGAACCTCTGAGTAAAATACCTGTTCACATTGGCTTGGAAGAACATAGGGATCTATTCCTAGCTCAAACAACCTTATATGTACCATGGTAAATACATTATCATGTTCAACAATAGTTCTATCGAGATCACATTGATTCAATCGTAACCTGTACCATTTGACAACGAATAGAACCACCTTGAAGGATTTAAAGTCACACTATAGAATATATTCCAAATACCCATAGTATCAATTTTCTGAGATTTCTAGATGTCTGACACTTCTAGATGAAACATTGGTCACCTCAAAGACTGCATATATCCCACAATCTGATGTTTTCTTTGTTTCATCCAATTTTTTGATGTTATATCTACAACCATTGCAAACCATATCCTTATGGTGTTTTACCTACAACAAGTAATACATGAAAAGATTACACAACGATTCAATAGTTATGCAACAATACATGGAAAAGAACAACATGTACGTCAAAATGTAATTTGCAAAATAAAATATATAGAGTGATTGATTAGCATGCTTGCTATTTGATCTTGTAAACCATATGATAAATCGATTTCCCTTTCTGTAATATTTCTATCTCCATTGCGATGTGTTGCTTTTACCAATGAAGCCATACCTTCCCATGATATTCCATGACTCGATTGTTTGCATCGTTCAATCTATACCTTCATCCAGCCAAGATTGTTTTCAATGTATAAATGAATTGCATCCCATTCTCAACCAACTGCTTGATGAAAATAATCATTAAAATGAATGACAGGTGTAAATTTCCTGGACAAAGTATTATATGCTTTGAATTGATGCAATAACTAGAAAATTCAATTAGAATATGAATGATCTTATAAACATCCACTAGATAATAATTACCTTTCACCTTCCTCGATCTACCTTTCCCCTTCAGTTTCTCCCCTTCACATTTGTGATTGGAGTCCGAATCACAAATGTGACGTAAATTGAGCTTTGACGCTAAAAAAGGAATATATTCACTGACATACAACATGTTTTGGTATATCGTATATCCTTCCATCAAAGAACACTCAAGATGTTCTCGTTGTCTCACCAAACCCTTCATAAATTTCAAGTGCCTCTCAACCATCCACATGGACCTTGAGTGCGCAAGTCCACACAACTCAATCTCCTCAACTTGGTGTATGAGGTAGTGTTCCTATGCATTGAAAAGATGCCGAAGGTAGATGCTTCTGCATTTCACACATGAGACGAGGAATTTCTCTCCTCCAATACTTTATATCTTCTTTATGGATTTATTTAGATGTCAACCATCTACAAGTGACGCAAACCAATAATGATATTCAACAAAAAAACATTAAATTACATATCATGAAATAGTGCACAAAAAAACAAATATAAATTATACGGAGAATTAAAGAAACACTAAGCAAAAGCAACTAATCGCTAGTTACCTCATGTATTTACCAAGATTATATATAGCTTGTTTGACATTGTTGTCGAAGTTGTTCGGGAGAGATAGAGGTAGAACATACTGTATCAATATACAACCCACACCATTTATTAAACAAATAGTATACAAACAAGAAAAAAAATTATGCAATAAAATGAAAAAAAAATTATATGGACATAACAATAATAATTACCTTGATGAACATATGCCAATCATGTGTTTTGACCCCCGCAAAATCACATTTTTTTGTTATTATATTCTTCAAGTTCGCACAAAATCCAGTGGGAAATTTAATTTTCCACATTACTTCTTTGACAACATTGCTTTGCTGCTCCGTAAACATCCATGGAATTGAGTTTATATTAACTTGGTCTCCATTGCTATGAAATTGGTTGACGTCTTTCATTGCATTGTTGCTTTCTTGAATGTCTTTGCAAGCTTTCATAACTTTCTCTTTCTCCCTCCTTAGTTCCAGTAGTCACCATAATGTTTCAGTCACATTCTTTCCAATATGCATTATATCAAACAAATGAGCAATTTGTAGGTACTCATAGTAGGGAAACCTACTGAATTATATAGGATAACTTTTTATTCCTCATGGAATCCCATTAATGTCTTCATGATCAAGATGGACATCATGAATATTGGTTTATAAATAAATTACATCATAAAAAAATATGGCCACTATAGTAAACAACTCACAATAAAAATTAAAATACATAACAGTTCATATACGATGATCCATATGTACCATGATGATGATTTCTATTGTATTGCATCTTCCAAAGGTGAGGTGTCATTCTCCTTGGTTTTAATGCAGTCTCCTGCTTCCCATTGAAAATATTTTTTTGGTTGTTCTACACCTGTTATTCTTAGCGAGGAAACGCCTATACTCATCAAACACCTCCTTTCCTAAGCTTTTCGAGCGACAAGATTTGATCTTAGGTCCACAAATTGGACATGAAAATTTACCCTTTGTCTGAAGACCTACAATATATAGATATGGAATCTCTATGTCAATTATAATTATATATTAACTATATCAACTACTTCATATAATTAAATGCAATTAAAGTGGAACTTAAAAATACAAACCACAAAATTGGGTTAACCCAGGGGCATCGTGTATTGTCCATACAACCATTGCATGGAATTGAAATTGCATTTCCTGTATTGGTCTAGATATGTCATACATAGTGATTCCATTCCATAACTTCAGTAGCTCATCTATAAGAGGCTCGATATATACATTCATATCTTTGACTTGGAACTTACGTGATTGATTTGAAGTACATATAAAATATATAATTATGAGAACCATTAAGTTATATAAACCATGCACCAGAGTAATTAAAATACAAAAATATAAAAATGAAATTAGGAAACCTAATATGACAAATGAGATTCCACAACTACATTAGAAATAAAACAGTTGTAGACACGAAATACCTGGAATAATCATTGACAACATTATGTGCCCCCTCTTTATTGACAACCATGGAGGAATGTTGTTGTTCATAACAAAAATATGCCACATAGTGTAAATGGATTTCATCTGTGCAAATGTATTAACACCATCTGCTGCCAAAGAAATCCTAAGATTACATTTTTCTTCTTTAAAGTGAGGCCATTTTTCCTCCACATCTCTAAAAGCAGAATCATCTGCATGAATTCGAATAACATCATCTTGACTTCTGTTCCTAGCATGGTAATCCATAAATTGTGCTATGTTTTAGCACTTGGACATTCGTTGCAAATGTGGAATGATGGGAATATAACGAAGAACCTTCAGAGGCACCTTTTTTGTTACTTGATCAGTTTGATATCTACTTATATGACATTCCGTACATTTTGTTGCAAATTCATGCTGATTGTAATATATAACATGGTCATCGGGGCATGCATGAATTGATTCATAATGCATTCCAATCTATTTCATGATGGTAGATAAATCTCGATATGTACGAGGTAAGATATTTGATGGTGGTAACAAAAATTCAGCTATTAATCTACACAAAAAATATAGTTTTTTTTTTTGACTAGGGGAATCAGCAACTGGGGACGGGCTGGTACTCGTGTAACACAGGGTCCATGGATCCAATCCTGCTACCACTATAAACCTAGGTGAAACCACAACGCCCTAAACCATGGCCCATGGGTTAATTTGGGGGGGATTTGAACTCATGACCTTCCATTCACAAACAATTCCATTTACCACTTGCTCTGCCCCCCCACGGGCTGCAAAAAAAATATAGTTAATGTAATAAATAAATAATATTAACAAAACACACTTCATCCGTACAATGATCAATAATGAGTTAACCGTACAATTATTAGAGGAATACAGATAAACTTTATGAAGATCCTATATATGTGATAGATTATTTTACATACCTTAGCATCCATGTGATTGATATGTTTGAAAGACCATTCATAGCCTTCAAGTTCATTATCAACAATACAACAGAGAGAAGATTTGTTTTGGATCCTTCATAAAGGGGTTCATGTGCCTTATCGAGAAGAGGTATATCGTGAACATCATTAAATTCATCATCATTTTCATTATCATTGTCATCATCATCATCCATTCTAACATTAAATGAATCATGGATCAATGTATTTGTACCATCATCTTCAACTACATTATCAGTATGATCATCTTGTTCAATATGCTCATTCACTTGTTCTCCATTAAACATAGATGCTCCATGATCCTGATTGGGAACTTGTTCTAAAAGCACTTCCTCTGGACAATATGTTGTCAAGTGTCTTTCCTTTATAAATACATGGAAACATCAATATATATATACATTAGTATAGGAAATATTAAAAAACTACATACATTTACCAAAGCAAATGATATAAAAAATTTATAATGCTAAACCTACAAATGGACGATATTCATTCCCTCCCTCAGCGTGTCCATGTTCCTTGCAATGTTTTGTGGCTGTTGAGATCAATATTCTTCTCCTCTTAAATCCCCTGCATTGAGTACATGGACAATAGCATTTTCCATCACCCCTTCGTTTCGCTACATCCCATAGTCTAGCAAGCAATTGTTGATTGTTTTCGTTTGGATTAGGGATATTTCTATTTGACATTTTGTCACAAAATTCATGAATGAATACTATCGACCATATTAAGAAATAAAGTTCCACACATCACAATTTTCTCAAACGAAGGTTTATCGAAGAATAAAAAATTTCCTGCAAACTGTCTGTCGAAGAAAAAAAAAATTCCTGCAACCACTCGTTAAAGAGTAAAACAATTCCTGAAACCATCCGTTGATTCTATAGAAAACATGTTGGAATGTTTAAAAATGTTTAAATTTATAAATGCACACTTGTTGAAAATCTGACGCCGTGAACATAGTTATCGTTGAAAAATCTGACACATGCTTGTCGGATATTCGACACCGGTGCCATCGCAAATTCAACATGGCCCCGTCGCATAACCAACATCAATGTGCCATCGAAAAATATACGTTGTGCAAAATCCGACACATGCTTGTCGGATATTCGACATGTGCTTTTCGGATAGTTGACACCAGTTTCGTCACAAATTCGACATGTCTCCGTCGTATAATCGACGCCAATGTGCCATCGAAAAACCTACGCTGTGTCCGTCAAAAATTTGATGACGCTAAAATATTTTGGAAAGTACAATACTTTTGGTCATTGTAATCCAACACATTTGTGTGTTACGTCAAATGTCATCATATTCTGTCGTTGGATTTTGGGTTCAAATCCTATTGTGTCTTATTTGACTTAAATCCCCTTCTCTTCTGATCAAAATTACTGGTTCTTTTATTCTTCTAGTTAGGTAAGTTTTCTCTCTTTTTATCCTGTTCATAATAGAAATCATCCTTTCTCATAGCCTCTTCAAGGGTTTTTGTTTTTTCAAACTCTATTATGTCCTTGAAGCAACTGGGAAGAAAGCTTAAAAATATTTGTGTTTTAGGTTTTTCATCAATTATGTATGGTACATATCTTAACAGACTTAGAAATTTGTTATTTAATTCTTTCATTGACATTGATCCCAATTTTAATTCATATAATTCCTTATCTCTTTCCTCGTAGTACTATTCATATAAAAATTTCCCTTTAAAATACCTTTTAAACAGTGTCCAGGTTAAGTACTTCTCCTTAATATTTTTTACTCTTTTTATGTCTTGCCACCAAATGTCAGCTTTTCTGGTTAAATTGTAGATGGCCATCCGGGCTTTTAGTTTGTCAGAATAGTTATAAATCTAGAAATATTTCTTCATTCCTGACAACCAAGCCTTGACTTCTTCACCTTTTTCTACCTCTCTGTTAAACATGGGAGGATTTATTTTTTTAATTTCCCCATAAATTTCTTCATAAGGTTTATACTTCCTTCTCCTAGGTTTACAGTCGCATTCACTACATTCACTTGTATATTTATACCTTCCCCTATGTGACCTTGCATTAACCTCCAAAGAAGATTCACTATCAGAATATTTTGACTTCTTTCCTTTATGTTTGTAGAACATTGTTTCAGAATTAGTTTCATAAACATTTCTTTTATCTTTTCCTTTGTTATTTATTTTGTCTAATAACCTTTGATTCAGTTCCAGAATTCTTTCATTATCCATTTTTACAGTTTGTAGCTCATATTTTAACTCTTTAACTGTTTGTAGTAACTCTGAAGGTGGATTATTCAGTTCAACATAAATGTTGTTTGGATTACTGTGCTGAGATCCATTTTCAGTAGATGCTTCAACACCTTCCATTTTCCTGCGAAACAAATTTTTTATTTATGTACATAACTAAATGTAAAATATGATCAGTATATTTGTTTCTTTTTGCATGCGAGTCATCCAATTAGGCCTAGTGTTTGGAAACTTTCTATGATACCACATGTAACAACACTAAACTTTCATAAATAAATTGTATTTACTATATGTACACTTTATAAATTCCTAGATTAATAAATTTATGAGATGCTATAATTCACGCTTTTCTTGTTGTGATAACAATAAACAAATATTTTAGTTGAACTTCAAACTCATATGGCTATGTTTAGTGTTTTCGTCAGCATGTCTCTTTTTCTGTCATAAAGTCGATATATCGTCATTTTTCTATGTTTTTTATCTTGTGGCTAAAACCGCTTTTAAAGCTCTGTTGGTTGAAAATTCGTAAAACGTTTTTCATTCTTTCAGTTTTTTTGTCCTTCCCATGAGCTATTAAAGGAAAAGGCCACAGTCTTACTTGACCTTTAAGGCTAACACATGAACCTTTGTTTCGCTTTGTGCAGGTGAACGAGGTCACCCCTTAAGTTTTGCTAAAGAACAAAATCCTAACTACAAGGCATTAAAATCCTATGCAGACAAAGTGGGACGCCAAAGTTTGAAAAAAACTCTAAACAAATCTTAGAATATTATCACCCCACCATACTATATACTATGCTATGTTTTCAAAAGTGAGTTAATATTACAATGCACTATACAAAAGTGCATAAGGATCTCAAATGCAGTTGACTAGACATTGCCGAAGTGACTGTTGGAAAAGTGTACGAGCTGCATATTGAATGCTCCCATACACAGGCCATGTGGGTGCCTGTACTTCTCCAGCTGGCGGTCAAGAATATTAAGGAAGAATCCTAGGGGTTTAATTCTTTTTCAAAAACAATGAAACTTGTCTGTGAAGCCTTATTCTTTTGTTTCCTGCTCTATGGATCTCTTCTAGGTTTATTTCGTTTGCTCTGTTATGTAGTTTCGAAGGTGTTTCCAGAGGTGGAGGAGCCAAGTTGCTCAGTCCTCGATGCTCTTCCTCCTTACCTATACATTTGTGAGACTTTGCTGGTGGTGTTGGTTACATTTGTGGAAAAGAACTCGCATAACCAGGTAAAATCTTCTCCTAAACTCGTGATGAACAAATTTATTACACCATAGATTGCTTTCATAAGATACATTGTTTGACCTCTGAGTTTGCGTGTGCTGGAGGGTTCCAGATGCATGCTCTGCAGCTACAAGTTTTTAGTTGAAAGTTGCATTAAAAGGACTTACAATAGGGTAAGACTTGTTACTAGTCCTTCATGGCTCTATGGTCAAACATTTGTCATGGCTTGTTCTACGTTTTCTGAGGCACCTTCCCTCATTTTGATTGCATGAAGGTGATAATGTTGTCTTTGGTATTGTGAGGGTGTTGGTATTTGACCTGAAAGGGATAACCCCTCCTTTGTGGATTCATATAGACTATGCCACAATTGTTTATTTGTAGGGTTAAATTGGTCCCTATGATGTAATTTGAATAGTTGTAGCTTCTGTCGTTTTTCTTCAATATTGTAAGGATTGTTTACAATTTATATGGAACACATGAGGGCTTGCAATTTATAAAGTACCACTTTGTGTTGAGTTCTAGCAATATTGTAACTTGTTTTGGAAAAGGACGTAAGCCACTTTTAATGATCATTTTTGTTACCTAGCTTGAGCAAAGGTTTTATAGTTTTGAAGAGACCCGTGAGGGTGTTATGATTTCAGTATTTAATCCTCTCTTTAATTTGCAGTTGTGTTGTTTGCAATGAAATATAATGCGTTCATGAGGGATTTATCCTAACATATTTGGTTTGTAAGAAGGTCGTAGAGCCTCTATTTAAAGATATTGATGTTTGTTTTAATTTATAAAAATATTTTAGTCTTGAGAAGAAATACTAGGTCAATCATGAGCCTATATCTATCTTTCATTTTAATGGACGTCGTAAGGCCATTCTCTTTTTATAAGTCGTGAAAACCATTATTAGGTTGACTACACTGTTAGATTTTTATCATTTAAGAAATATGATCTAGGATCTTATCTGAGAGAATAACATGCACAACAACAATCACAAGAGACAAGAGGCATAAATAATTTTCCTCGAGGAAACCATTAAGGAGAAAACCCCGCAACTTCCTCAGAGATAGAATGAGAAACAATAGCAAAAGCAAAACCCGAAAAACACAAAGATGATATTCTGAAAGCAGTTGTCTCTTTCTCTGATCCCAGCTCCTTCTCTCTCACTCATGCGCCCTAGTTGAGTGAGTGTGTGTTGTGTGCCATGTAGAAATGAGGAGAGCCTCACTTCTATTTATATTCTTTTGTTCACTTTATGTCCACTTCAACAAGTCATACTCACTTAAAAATTACTGACCAGGGCCGACATCTCTAGAAGAGTCTAAAAACCCTAGTGCCCCACAACTGTTGGGAATTTTCCCTCCGATAAACAAGGAGGGTTAACCTTGACTCAATTGTGGGGACTATTTCCCTGACTTACAATGGAGGGTTAACCTCAATGACTTTACATGACTTGTTTACATTATTGAATCTCCTGATTGGAACATTAGGGCATGACATGACTCAATTACATTATAGATACTTCCCAGAATAAACATCGGGGTACAATACATAGGATATAAAAGTGAATACATTCTGAAGTTACAAATACAACAACACTCCCTCTTAACTAGGAAGGTATACTCTCAACAAAATTTGTCAGCACAAGTCTTCTTCTCTGTATCATCTGGATCATCATCAAGTCATCTTCATCTTCAATTCATCTTCATATTCAAGTCATCTTCATCATCAAGTCATCTTCATCAAGTCTGGATCATCACTTGATCTGGATCATCATCAAAGCTATATCATCACCGGATCATCATCATCATCATTGCTTCCGCTATCTCAATCAAATGGTGTTATCTCTTCATTCTTCTCGTCATAGGAAGTTCTATAGAGCCAACCCTTTTTCATGCTGGTTGTAGGCCTAACCTCCAGGTAGGTCTTCATCTTCTTCAGCGCTTATATCTGACCATGAGGGGAACACATCCAAAACCATGTTAGAATGGCCCGCCCAACACTTACATCTTTCATTCTCAAAGAATGGCTCTCAAATCTAGGTTGAGTGTCAGTTCCTGTAACTGACCAAGTGCCTCCATTCTCCTAGAGAATGGCCTCTCAGCACTAAGCTGAGCTTCAATCCCAGACTGAATCAATTTCCTGGTAACTAACTAGGTGCCTCCATTCTCCTAGAGAATGGCTTCTGTAGGTCTTTATCATCTTTGGCCATACTTTGGAATCCTCAGGAATGATTACATGCATCAACAAAACCTTGAAAGAGAATCCTAGCACAAACTATAGCATATCCAAGGATCTTTTACATGTGACCATCACAAAACCTCGAAAGAACATCCTAGCACAAACTATAGGATCTCTCAGGATCTTTTCTATGTGACTACCACCACAAAACCTCGAAAGTGCATTCTAGCACAGACTATAGAATCTCCCAGGATCTTTTCTATATGGTCAGGAAAAACCTTAAAAGATTGTCTTTCAACCTGCAAGAACTCTAAAGAGCATCCCAGGAATTTTATGAGCACATAGATCAACCTATCTCCAGGGCTAATTACATGCCTCTAGTAGCAAAACCTCGAAAGAGCATCCTAGCACAGACTATAAGATCTCCCAAGATCTTTTCTATGCTACCTGTAGAAAAACCTTGAAAGAGAATCCTAGCACATACTATAGGATCTCCTAGGATCTTTTCTATGCTACCTGCACAACCTGTCCACGGCCAACCTGTAGCAAAACCTCGAAAGAGCATCCTAGCACAAACTATAGGATCTCCCAGGATCTTTTCTATGCTACCTGTATCAAAACCTCGAAAGAGCATCCTAGCACAGACTATAGGATCTCCCAGGATATTTTCTATGCCACCTATAGCAAAACCTCGAAAGAGCATCCTAGAACATACTATAGGATCTCCTAGGATCTTTTCTATGCTAATTGCACAACTTGTCCATGACCAACCTGTAGCAAAACCTCGAAAGAGAATTTGAGCACAGATTATCGGATCTCTCATGATCTTTTACATGCTATTTGTACAATCTATCCACGGAGTATCATCCTGATACTCATCAGAACATCATCTTGATGCATATCATCATCATATGATCATGCTGATCATCATCATAGAAGAAACTGAAGCATCATCCCAATGCTCATTGTACATCGCTTACATCCACATCCATGGGACGGATCCTCCTACCATGCTTAGAAGGGATCCTGCAAATGTGCCCCGTCACTTCTTCCTCGAAGTATCTTCTATCTGAAGAACACCAAGCCTCTCTCTGAAGTACTCAAACTTCACCCTGGCTAGTGGTTTGGTCAACACATCTGCTATCTGCTCGTCCATCACAACATACTGGAGCTTCACTGCTCCTCTCTACACCATATCCTTGATATAGTGATATTTTATCTCGATGTGCTTCGACCTGTCTTAGAACACTGGGTTCTAAGACAACTTCACACAACTCTGGTTTTCACAGAAGATACAGGTAGCATCCAACGGGAGATCAAATAACTCAAATAGTAGCTTCCTGAGCCATACTACCTCACAACTAGCCGAACAAGATGTGATGTACTCTGCTTCGGCTATACCCAGTGCTACGTAGGATTTATTCCTGCTAAACCAAGAGATCACACCTGATCCCATACTGAAGCAACACCCTGAGGTGCTCTTCCTATCAATGGCACTTCCTGCCCAATACGAATCCACATAACCTTACAGGTTAATCTTCTGATTCCTATAATACTTGAGCCCATACTCAACTGTACCCTTTAGGTACCTCACTGCATGTTTTGCAACCATTAGGTACATCAAGGAACAAATCATTTGACGATACATCATGGCATCAACCGTCTTTGATGAAGCAACACTCAATAGCTTAAGGTTCGATGCCATAGGTGTGTTCATGGCCTTGCATTCCATCATCCAAACCTCTTCAGGATCTTTGCTGTATACTTCCCTTGTCCCAAGGATATTCCATCCGCATTCTGTTACACCTCCATGCTTAGAAAGTAGTGCATCATATCCAAGTCCTTCATCTCAAACTTGGCAGCAACTCAGGAACAAGTTCCAACTTTAACGAGTTCCTCTTTTCTGTCAGGAACAAGTCATCAACATATAACAGGAGCATCACTGGTATTCCACCTTCAACCTTGAAGAAAAGGTTGGAATCCACTTTACTCTCAATAAATACTAGAGTCATCAATAAGCTATCCATCCTGTCTTACCATGTCGAACCTCGGGATCTTCTGCAGTTACTCCCTCTGAAGCAGAGCATCATTCTCCCTTTTCCTTTTGTACTTTATGCACTAAAACATTCTGTACTGGAGTGACAAGTAGCTTCCTCTGCTACTAATATTCTATGTATCCATCTAGGGTCATTGGATACCAAGATCCTTTATCTTGAAAACTTTCTTCTCACAACCATCTTTGAGCTTGTCATCCTCTATAGGCTTTCATCTTCAAGCTTGTAGCAAAGGTTAAGATCTTCATCAATCTAGGTGATCTTCAAGCTCCTCATATATGTGTTATCCCATGGGTTCCTTCTGAGCTCATACAAGGCATTCTTTCATTTGCACACGTGAGTCTACCTATCATGTGTCTTAACTTCCAATGGCTGCAAATGTCTCGTCATAGTCTATGCCTTCTTTTCGTTAGAAGCCTCGTGCTACAAATATTGCCTTGTATCCCACGATGTTTCCATCTACTGCATGATCGAACTACGAACATCCCTTCAGGTCTCGATACTACATACTAGACATCATTCTTCTTGAACTGGTCTTCCCTTTCTTCTTGGATACTTCTTCATCAATGATGTCGATGCATTCATCATATTATTCTTCACCTTGGATTATTTCTTGAGCTGTCATCACTTGTTCTTCGGAACAATTCTCAACCTTCTTTGCTTGTAGATGATTGTACATGATATTTCCTACAATTCATATGCACCAGTTGTATGGTTAGAAACATTTCATAAAGTATATCCATAATGAAAATTATTATGCATAAATATATGATCATGCAACTATTTTAGCCAATACAATGTTCATCCATATCTCACGGAAACTTTCTAGATGCCTTCCATCTCTACCAGGAGAACATTAAGATTGTGCACTAATCCAATATGTCAGCAAAGAGGTTTCATTCTAGATAAGTAGCAATGGAGAGTTGTCTAGCACCATGGGATACTTACCCATCACATGCATATTATTAGTATACTGTCATGAATGCAAATATTCTATAATGCATAATACATCAACTGAATATAAACAAATGCATAACAAAACAAAATCATGAAATGACAATTGAATACTTATATTTATTTGTTTCGTGGGTAGGCTCCTTCTTTCAGCTTCATCATCTTCTTCATTCACAACAACATCATTTCTTATCAAAATGCTCAATATGGATAAGAGGCTCTTCAAGAATTGAGTTCTTCATATTCATCATTGCTTTAGGTATCTTCTTTGAATCGTGAAATATTGATCTTCAGTTGCTCCCATCTTATTTTATCTTATTATGAGTCGAGCTTCATCTTGTGTGTACTCTTCCCAGAGTTTGCTGAAAGTAATCACTTCCTTCTGGCACACATTCCTTGAATGAATGAATCCCATGATCCTGGGAGGCCATTCAAGGTGGTTATCACAACTTCTGCATTCTCCACTTCTTCTTCTACTGCTTCAAGATGTTCTTTAATTTGAGAGACCCTCGTAAAGTATGACTGTATGGTCTCTGCATTTTGGATCTTCACATTCTTCAACTGGTTTCTCAAAGTCATCTTTCGATTTAGGTTCTTTCCTTCAAATATATTGGTCAAGGAATAAAACATCTCTTTTGGTGTCTTTAGGGAAGACACTTGTGGTATAAGGTGATACTATATTGAATCAGCAATGGTCTTCTTGGCCTTGACCAAGTTCTTCTTGTGTAAGGATTTTAGCCTCATCTCCCTCTTGAACTGGAACCTCTTTACTTATGTAGGTGTCCAATTCATTCCCTTCAATAACTAGTGAGATCCTATACTTACATGCTTGGAATTTGTCAACCTCACCAAGCTTGTCATCAAGCTGGTGTGATTAGTCATCTTGAAATGAGAAGCTCAACTGTAAATAGTAAAAGATTAGATCTTACTGATTTGAGGTGTCCATCCTGGTTCCGGAGCTGGCTGATCTAGGGTTTGTCAGAGAAACACTAATTTTCAAAACTTAGAATATTTCATATATGATTGGATAGAAAGATAGACCTATTGAAGGCGAGCTATCCAACACACTCTTTTTCTGAGAACAGTGGAGGGAAGCTCCCCAAACAGGAAGCCCTAGTTTTACAATTTCTTCTACATAAATTCCCGATACTATTTCTGCGGTGTCTCCAAAAATGCTCCTTCTCTGTGTCTAAAATTTTCCATTGAGGTATCCTCATCTGTCCTTGTTCTAACACCATAGGTTTCATCAGCATTTGTTTCACCACTTGGGACTTGCGATCATTTTCCCAAGGTGACCTATTTCAAGATTGTTCAACATAGCGAAGTTGTATGGATTGCCACGTGTCACTGTTTCATATTCGGGGTTTGAAACTTTTATCATAGAAAGTACAGTCGGTGCCCTTTCTGGAACATCTTGGTAAATTTCATTTGTACCTTCATATCCAGAGATATAGGAATTCTCCCGAGGTGTCCTATTTGGGAAGGAATCCTTGGAGAGGCTAGAACCCTAACTTAGAGGAATCATATCTCCTAGAATATAGCGAATCTAAGGATAAAACTTATACACAGTGTACATCAAGAATTTATATTACACCTGTGAAAGTTTCAGCACTCGAGACTTCTCCAATCTCGAGATATAGCGAATATACCAAAACTATCAGTTTCAGTATTTTAGGGTTTTTTAGGCCCCGGGTCAAACTAGGGTTTGAATTTCCTAGAGTTTCACCCAACCAAAAATATCGACCCAGGTATCTAAACTTATATTTTGATGAGGAGAGCAATACTATGCCGGGATCACTCAAAAATTCCTCTTCTGTAAAAATCCCTTATTTCCCCCACCAAAAACTGAAAATGCCCGGAATCAATTTCTGCTTCGATAGAAAGATGCGCCCTTCAATGGAGAGTTAGCCTAGACTTATTTTGCTAATGGATTATGGAGAGAGAACCAAAAAGTAAGAATCCCTAGCTTCCACAATCGCACAATGTCTTGTTCTCAGGTTAGCTCTGATACCATGTTATATTTTTATCATTTAAGCAATATGATCTAGGATCTTATCTGAGAGAATAACATGCACAACAAAAATCACAAGAGACAAGAGACACAAAGAATTTTCCTCAAGAAAACCATAAAGGAGAAAACCGCGCAAATTCCTCAAAGATAGAATGAGCACAAATAGCAAAATTAAAACCCAGAAACACAAAGATGATCTTCTGAAAGTAGTTGTCTCTTTCCCTGATACCAGCTCCTCTCTTATTCATGCGCCCCAATTGAGTGAGTGTTTGTTGTGTGTTGTGTATAAATGAGGAGAACCTCACTTCTATTTATATTCTTCCGTTCACTTATGTCCATTCCAACAAGTCGGCCTTACTTAACAATTACTTACCAGGGCCGACATCTCTAGGAGAGTCCAATAACCCTAGTGCCTCACAACTGTGGGGACTTTTCCCTCCAATCAACAAGGAGGGTTAACCTTGACTCAATTGTGGGGACTATTGCCTCGACTTATAGTGGAGGGTTAAACTCAATGACTTTACGTGACTTGTTTACATTATTGAATCTCCCGATCCAAATATCGGGGCATGACATGACTCAATTACATTATAGATACTTCATGGAATAAACATCGGGGTACAATACATAGGACATACAAGTGAATACATTCTGAAGTTACAAATACATCAACATACACTACTTTTTTTTTAAACGAATAGTATTGATTGATTAAAGCTAAGAATAAAAAGGATAAACCTTAATGGTTGTTTAAGACTTTTCCTCTAAGCGTTTTAAGTGCAGATGATAATATTAAAATGACTTTTAGCCGGTAACCTGGGTTGTAGCCTATCATTAATCTCGATTTTATATTAAGTTACATATTGAGTCTTCAAGCATTATATGATACCTCTATTTTAAAAGAGAAACCTTAACTGAACTTAACCTTTAAACCCGATTTAACTTCTATTTAAAGATTTGAGACATAAATACCCTAACTATAATTAGGGTTTTGGTTATGAGGTTGAACTCAGATAGAAAGAAGAAGAAATGTAAATATAACTATAATGTACACGGATTTGGGCCTAAACCTCATATTTTTAATTAAGGGTTTTATTTCGTTATCTCAATGTTTATTTTGATAAGATTTATGATATATAAATATATATTATGTGTATAGATTCAAACTATATATTGATTAGGGAAAGCATTGTTTATCAACAAGAGAAAACACGTAGATATATTTTTGAAAACTCTCTTTAAAAATGTTTTACCCTGTTATGATTTGTCAAATTACCATAGTTTTCTAAAGGGTTTTCCTATTCTTTACTGAATATTTGTGTTGTTTTCCTCTAAGATTTAGACTAACAACATTTTCCATGAATATTAATAGCAAAGTAGATTGAGATAATTAAAGTAGAGGTAATATACTAAATATACAGGAGAATGGAAAAATATCCATTGAAAGGTGTACTTAATAGAATAATCAGATCGGTAAATTTAACCCTAACTTTGAATAAACATAATCTTTTCTTAGAACAATTTTCGAACAACTTTCAAATATAAAGATCATAACATATCCAATCTTCCTATTTTCAGCTGCTAAGCATACTTCCAAATAAAAGTATAAAGTTAAAATTAAATAATAGTTAGAACCTGGATAATATGTAGAAAGGGGACAAACACCCAAAGGAGACTGTTCCATCCAACCTTCTCCTGAAGCAACCAATATTACTTGCTCATGACCCACGAGCCTATTCACTAAACCACTAGGACAAAGATCACTGGATATAGCCCACACAACAAACTGGCTACCACTTAGCACTCAATAGCATACTTAACTCAACAATTCCACTTTAGCTATCCCCTCATCAAAGTTCCTTGTGTGCCTGAATTTTTCAATTTGCAGCAGGCACAAGGTTCATTTACTTAGAAACATAATGAATAGTGAGCCTCCTTCTCAAATTGATGGTATTTATAAGATTTCCTAGGTATTTGGGCCAGTTTTGGACTTCAATGAGCCACCAGCTCAGTTCCCCCTCCTAGGGAACATGACCACAATTTTAGGGATTATGCTTCCTACAATAGCTAGAAAGTGAAATGCTAGTGCTGCCACTTGTCAACTAGGCTTCTAGAGCTGCTCATTCCTCCTGGTGGGCCAGTGAACACTCATTCAACAGTCTCCCTTGGATAGGTGTCTCTTCTATTTAATTGTTAAAATAAATAAATTCTTCAATTACAATCATCCTTAAGTAACTTGGTCATAAAACTTTACAATAAATTTAACATAATGTTTTCTGAAATAAATAATAAATATCTATTTTTTCAGTTCTAGGTGTGTTACAGATCCAAATGGTAAAAAAATGTACACCTAAATAAATTAGATCCCTCTCGGTGCTTGATAGATTCGAGTTTAAAATTGATCTATGCTAGTTAAGAAAGATTGCATTACAAATTTAAAAGTAAATGTAAGTGAGTTTTAATTTGATATTTTGAAGTTAATCATATGTTTTTAATATTTGTTATCTTTAAACTATTTTTAATTAATATTAATAATAATTTAGAGAATAAAATTGAAAAAAAAATGTTTTTCATATATATAGCAAATATACTTCATACTTGTTAAAACCATATACTAGCAATTGCCTAAAAAAGGTGCAATAATACGCCAATAGGTTATTGTGAGAGGGTGAAATGGTTGAAAAAGAGAAACTAAAATGGAATTGATGTTTTGGGGGAAAAAACCCAAAAAAGTACATGGGCTAAATTTTTCCCATGGTGTAGACCTAGCCTTGTATCCTGAGTACCATCACAAATCAGCTACTAGTTTTGCAGGGAAGGCTAAGGAAGGGTCAACTTTAAAAATCCCTTTCAAGATATAACAAATTGACGCTTAAATATTAAATGTGGACAAAGTTAGAAACAAACTAAACATAGTTAGCATTTTCATTCTTTACTCATCGCTACATAAGCAGGCTAGACACATTCTCTAACAAGGTATGATGGCTACCTTGTTTCATTGATCAAGCCACCAATAGTATACCGATCGCTATATTAGTATCAATCTATTATATGATAGATACAAATAAAAGATCAAGCTTAAATAAATGTTTAAAATTTGCAGTCTCAAACACTTTTTCAAAAGAAAACAACTTCCTATGCATAATACAAAGAGTTTAGAATGACTTTTCAAACCCCTTGATTTCAATCATTATATGAATCGTTATAATATAATAAGTACTCATTGATTACAATATAGAATCTGTCATTGTTTATATAATATGTGGATTTATACATTGTAAAAAATTGAAACTAAATAGTTCCAAGGTAACACATCCAAATGAAAACCTAGTTGTTTTTAGAATGGACCTTGGGGATTAATCAGTCATCAAATAATCACAGCAAAATTATAAGTGAAATAGGGAAGGGAATTTTTACCTTACATGAATCAATTCCTAATATTTTCACTATTAAATTGACAAAAAAATTCCCCTTTGATGTATGTACACATATATTATTGAAGGGATCCAATTGTTATAAACTATTGCAACATAAACAAACTCAATTCATATTATGAATATATGCAATTGACAAACTCTTGGCTACTCCCACAAATGCTAACAACATATCAAAATGTGTGTCCTTGATATGGTATACTGAAATATTTAATAGTCTAAATAGTCCTAATGAAATATAGTTAAGGTGAAATTTTGGCCCTACAACATGGGCAATGTTGATTTTTATTCAACCACAAAATCATGTAATATGAGTGAAACTTGGGGCCACATGGAAGATGGATACATGCCTGATTCAATTTAAAGCAATCTAAGCACACACCACATTCCTCCTCTTCGAATTCTCTTGATTTTAACGTCATCGAAGATTCTTCTCTATTTTGTTTTAGGTGTATACGCCTCTTTTATTAGAAGACTGATACATTATTTACTCATCACTATAGAAACAGGCTAGACAACCTCTCTAACAAGGTTTGATGGTTACCTTATTTCATTTATCAAGCCACCAACAGTATTGATCTTTATTATTAGTTTGCATGATATGATGAATCCTAAATATAATGAAATATTTTCACCACTATTAGTATCTATTTGTCATTTGATACACGAATTAAAGATCAAACCTAGATAAGTGTTTACAATCTACAATCTCAAGTACTTTTTCAAAAATGGTGAATAGATAGATGAAACATGTAATGTCCCCATTTTTAATAGCACCGTGGAGTAATCACTAGCCCTTGAGATCCCCATGGGTCCTAGTGGAGAACGAAAGTAATTAATAATGGGTTAATTTTGGCTTTAGTTATTTTATGTAATTAAATAAATTTTAAAGGATGACGGGGGGCCAAAATTTTGAAGTAATTAAATTTCTAATTATTATTTATGAGATTTAATTTGTATACGTGGATCAAGAGGGATCATCAAGATGAGGATAAGGTAGATCAGTTGTCTCCCTAAATTTTTTTGGAAAGAATGTAGCAAAAGAAACCTAAAGTAGAAAAAAGCAAGAAAAACAAGAAAAAACCAAGAAGGTGGGACGTTTCCAGATTTTTGAAAACAAGGCTTAATAAAGATTACTAAAAGCAGGAAAAAAAGCAAAAAGGATTCAGGACAGCTATAACGGATAATTTTAGATATAGAGGGTGAATTCATGGATTCAAGTAAGTCCAATGCAACAAAGACTTTCCAAACAAGAATTCAACTCACCAAATATATTCTTTCCTAAAAATTATTAATTATTAATTATTATTTTATTATTTTCATGAGAGAAGTCTAGAAGGAAGGAAAAATCCATTAGAGGCTTATAAAAATAGGTTTAGCACTCCATTTCACATCTTTTACTAGTTTTGATTCTAAAGTGAAGAGATTTTATGATTTTTGAGACTTGGCAAATGTGTCCCTTGTCAATAGTTGGGAGAAGTGCCCCTTTTGTCCAATGTAGCTAGTTGAAGAAATTCATCTAATGATTGAGGATTTGGACACCTTATCCATATCATTGAGTTTATTGCACACATTATGGGTTATTTACATGTATTCTCATTTAATTTTTATTTTCCATCACAATCTTGGGTCAAATTATTTCTTGGGAGTCCAAGAATTGATAAGAAGAAACTACTTCCAAAAGTAGCTTTCTATCCTCTCTTCTTTGTAATTCTTCTGATGTCCCGTGGCTCATATCATATATTAATTTCTTGTAGTTTGCAGCTGCTTAAATAGCCATGAAGTTTCATCATGTCTCCATCCATTCCATTTCCAGACAATCTATCTATTGTTCCAGTAGTGTTGAAGACTACAACAGTTTAGAATATTTCTGCAATATTTTTTAATTGTCCATCTAATTGATCATGTATGGAGAGTTCATGAGTATTTGTTTATATATTTGTAGCCATGAAGTGTAAATTCTTTCCTCTTCAATCCAATTAGATTAATTTTCTTTCTGTTATGAAGTTTTATCCTTCTCTTTAATGAATTTCTACAACTATGCTAGTTTTAATGCTAAATCTAACTAGCTTCCAGAATGTATGTGGTTATCTAAATTCCACTACTCCAAAATTATTTATGTGAGTTGTTTTTGTTAGAATACCCCAATTTGAGCCCATACCAAGCATTAGTATTGAAATTCATCACTTTCCATTTTTTTTTGGATTTGCTTGGAAATTAACTAGTTGAGCAGTCCAAGTCTTGTATTTGTCTTTCTAGATTCCAAAATCTATCCAATTCAAGTCCAATATTTATTTTATTTTTTGTATAGTAGCTTTGGTTTTAGATAGATTCCATCCACTTCCAACTGAACCAAAATTACTTGGGTTCCACATAAGTCCCGGGGCCATTTCCTTGAAGCCTTTGGTTTATCCAAAGGAGTCTAACCAAGCGTGAAGCACCCATATAGTGTTTAGTTGTTAAATTTGGGAGTATGATTTAGGTTTCTACACAATATCCTAAGCCTTATCATATCCAAAACGTGTACTTTTTGGGATGTTTAGTCATGTCAGAGTCTCTTCTTTTAATTTCCTAGCCTCATACTAGTCAAACTGGTTTAGTATGCTTGAATCTCCATTTAGGTACATTACAGCGGTATCAAAGCATGATTCTCCGCACCTATGATATGAAATTATAAATTTTCATTTATCATTGAAGAGGGAAAATATTGTTACATGAGACTAGTACTAGTAGTAGTTGAAGATGAAGATTGGGGATAGTAGGAAGAAGAGGAGATTGCCTATATTGATGGAGGATTACCATGAGATTAGGATGGTTTCTTTTGTGATAAAGTGTACAATGAATACCAATGGGATGAAAAACCAAGGGATAGATCAAAATAGGACTTAGCAAGGAACATAGAAACAAGTAAAAGATTCCCTCATCACTATCGAGAGTATATTTCTTTGAGGGAAGAGATACGTGAGGCAATTTATTTCAAAGATTATTTTAAATGAAACTATGGATTTTTTCCCAAGAATGTAGATGAGGAATCATTTGAGGACATCAAACTATCAATAAAATAATCAAGTTTCCCCACTTCTTCAATAAAATAAGAAGAAATGGAATCGAAAGTGAAGCCTCATTGGATGCCATGGTTTCTAGCATGAAGAAACTTTTTGGATATTCTTCAAGTAGAGATTCCAAGGATCTTGATCCTAAAGATACCAAGGAGAAAGATACATCAATTCAATTAAAGGAGAAATATCAAAATACAAATCAAATTTCTTGAGAATCCAAGAGGAGAATGAGGTCGAAGTTCCAGTCTCTTCGCAGTCACATGAGGATGTGGAGTAGAGTGAATCATTAGTGGTATATTCGAGTCCTCCTATGGACCATGATAGTGGAATATCATGCTTGCATTAATCCACTCCATGCATATGATGAAGTTGAATCACAAAGGTATGATAACACTTTTTATTTGTATAGTATACATACTCCTTTGTCTCTATGGATTTTCCCCCAAGGCTGTAGACGAGGAATCATTTGAGGACAGAAAACCATCAAGAGAAGAATTAAGTTGTCCCACTTCTTCAATAAAATAAGAAGAAATAGGAATCGAAATTGAAGCCTCATTGGATGCCATTGTTTCTAACATGAAGAAACTTTTTGTGTCTTCTTCAAGGAGAGATTGCAAGGATCTTTATCCTAAATATACAAAGGAGCAATATCCATCAATTCACTTGAAGGAGAAATACCAAAAGACAAATAAAATTTGTTGTGAAGCCAAGAGGAGAATGAGGCTGAAATTCCAATCTCTACCCAGCCACATGAGGATGTGGAGTAGATTGAATCATAAGAGGTATATTTGAGTCCTCCTATGGACCATGATAGTGGAAGAGAATGCTTGCATTAATCCACTTCATGAATATGATTAATTTGAATCACAAAGGTATGATAACACTTCTGCTTTGTATAGTAGACATATTCCTTTGTGTGACCATGAGGAAACATCCATTTCAAATGCAAATGGAGGTAGAAAATTTTGATTTTGATACTCAAAATGTAACTGTTAAATATGGCTCCATGCAAATGGAGGAAGACAATGAAAGAGAAGAAGCAATAGATATGAGCTCACATGAGTTGCATGAATCCCCATGTGATGTAGCATTGTGTGGCTTAGGGAGCCAATTCTTAGTCACTGAAGATAATATATTTCAAGTGTTGGTTATATCGGGTGGTGCACAAAAACTTATTGAATATATTATCTGGAGGAATCAACTGGAGGAATCAGTTGGAGGAAAGGAAAAGAAGAATTGTTTAAGGTGTCACTAGTGTCCAATTTTTCATCATAAAAGAAGCATTGGAATAGATGAAATAATCCTACATGCAACTATTAGTGGATCGAGATCTTGCACTCAAATATGCAGAAGAAAATTTCATGGAGGTAGGGAAGCTACACATGGAATTAGAGGGATCACATCATTCCCCTTGCACCATAACCATTCACACATATAAGTCTGGTATCGCTCATTCTTTGATGGAGGAACCTCGTGAGAGGTTTTAATATGAAGAGGAATCAAATTTGCAAGTGTTTTTTATGGCTTGATCAATCTCAAATTGATCTCCAACCATTGATGTTTTCCTTTCTATGTTACATGAAGGAGTTTCACTGCTTCCCACCCTTGAAATGTTACGTTGATGGGCCCTTGTTTTCATGTGATCGTTTTTGAAGTTGCAAAGTGTCTGTGCTGCCAAAGATATTTCCCCTGTTCCATAATCAATACCACAACTTTCACAATGGATCTTTATTTTAGGTGTTCCCTTTTCTGAATATACTTTAAGAGTAAGCTTCTCCTCAACAAACTCTTCCATTAAACTATTCACTTTTTGTTCCCAAGATGCCAATACAGTAGAATCAACACCTATGTTTTGTTCTACCAAATCACACTCAACTTCAATTCTCGCTTGTTTAGTCATAGGTTCCTCTATGTTCTCTTCAACTATTTCAATATTTGGTGTTCTTTCCATTACATTTGATTGCAATGCTCCAATATCCAATGTGTCTAGTTTCCTCTTGATGCCTATCAGTGTTTTTGTAGACTTCCATCTTTTCTCTTGTGTTGCATTTATAGTATATCCTTGATTGTTTGTAAACTCAAAAGTATATCCAACAATACCATCAAGCATGATTTCTTGACGGATTTCTGCAAATGTAGCATCTAATTGACACCTAACTATGCCAAGGGTAGAACGTTCTTCACCAGCTACAATTACAAAGTCAAAATCATCTTCTGTATTCATCTGCATTCCCATCCAAATGTACCTTAGATAAAAATGGATAAAGATAGAGAAACATTTTTCAAAAGATTTGATATAGCATACACTTTTTAAAGTGATGTCGAAACATTCAAACCACAATAGAAATTATATACAAGGAAATTTATTGAACTAAAAAAATGAGAAATAGTTGGTGAAGCTCGAAAAAATAAATATATATAGGATTATATTCGAGACACAAAACAATTTGAAAGACACAAAGGCATAGCACGACTGGAAAAATCTATATAAAAAAACACAATATAGAGAGCATGCAAATTTCTATTGTTTGTATGATGTTGATAAAATAAAAAAACGGAGCAATGGGGAGGTGACTCATAAATGAAGGGTGGGGTTTCATAGTGGAGAATGGGGATCTGATGAACCCATATTAGGAATTAGGGGAAGGATCTTTGAGGTGGGGGGTCGAAATTGTAGTAGGCCATATTTCTTGTTTTTCCTATAATAGTTTGCAATTATTAATAACAGAAGAAAGTAAAAGGAACTATCTATGCATGTCAAATGATCATATACAAGGACCCTTAGAAGCTAAACACATTAATGGAACCTAAAATCATGCACAAAGAATTCCTTTTATAAATTAATTAAGGAATTATGATAATGTTGGCTCACAAGTGGGAAGGTATCCTTGGCATTTAAAAATGGATTTTCAGAAATGATAATTTATTAATTTCAAATATCTAAACCATGTTTCAATAGACACAAATAGTGGAATACATAACTATCATGCTATAATATCATTATAGATGGAAAATACAAAGTAAGCAAGCTGGAGGTCAATATATATATATTAATCATTATAAGAAAATATTTAAATTATATAAATTAAAATAGAATAAATATATATTATTTATATTTAAAAATAGTTCTATAAATTATGTTAAATTGTTGAAACTTAAATTTTTTTATATTAACTTAATGATTATTTTGATCATTAATATGTTAAATTGATACTCCAAAGGAAGAAATCGATTTGATTATGTACTAAAAGAAGTCTTAAATATGCAAGGCCGAAGCTCAATGGGAAATACAACTACATGTTTTGTTTCCTCCAGTTGTTCCTTGATG
>LPNX010142647.1:0-27971 GCA_001517045.1 Pseudotsuga menziesii
TCAAAGTTCTGCCAATAATTTTTGATGTGCGGCACCATTTTTCAGAAGTAGGGATTTCTACAACTCACGTGAGGGAAAAATTGTTCATTACTTATGAACTAGCCATGCATACATAATTTTATAACACCCAGATCCATACCCAATTGTAGTAGACATCGAGAAGTTTTCTGATCAAATGTTTGTATCATTCTTAAGGTTGTTTTATCCAGGATTTTCCCTTCCTAAGGCTGACAAAAAAAAATAAGGATCATTGCTAATAATAATCCAGAACATTATCGCTGTCAGGCATCAGATAAGATATTGATAAAATGGCGTTCATTATTGTCAAACTTATATAAAACCATACCCTTTAAACATACTGGAATAGGGAGTGTTCTTGTCACAGCATGTTCTTATTTCACCCAAAATAAAATACCAACAGCTAACAGCCCTAAAAGCCCTGATTAGCGTGTATTTTGACTAGTGTCCCATACAGCAAAGAAAGAATGTTCAACATTTACTTCTTGCCACTGAATAAATTATTGCAGTGGGCGATTATGGAGAGCATCTATCCAAACCTGAGGCAGGAGCTGGTTTCAGAGATTACTATATGTTGTTTCAGTATGAGACGGATCGGAAAAGGGGTCCACAGCATCTCTTTAGTGGAGATTGCAGCACCAACATTATTAATTACATTTTTGAATAGATGGCCAATTCTACACGAAGAAAAGGAGCGGTTTCATTTCCAAGCCACCCATCCCCATCTCTTTAGTGCTGAAAATAAGAATTCACTCTACAATTTTATCTTCTTCTTATCAATTGACAAGTAGAAAGTGGGGATCAAAACCCTTATAAGATCAAAAGAGTGAACCCCATACCAATCCCTAAGAAAATATTATTTTCCACCATAGGTGACTAACTTCATCCTATTAATTTGTTTTTCATATCCTTTTCATTCGGAGGTTTAATTGGTAATCCATAACAAATTCATTAGAATTAAAATACCAGCTCGACCAAATCCCCAATCATCCCTAATGTCAAAATTAGTAGAAATAAACTTACAATCAGCAAAACAGTTCTATGCAGATCTAGACCAGGCAACCAGCAACGTACATACCAGATCTGAATGCAGAATGAGCATACTAGGGAAGAGCCCATACCGGATTGCTTCGGTTGTGATACAACCTGGTGAAAGTAAAGCATAACGTGGAGAGAACGGTACAGCAATACCTGCGCTTAGAGACTTTCCATCGCATGAGAGCGGGCTCTATTCGTCATACCGGGAAGGCGGATATCATAGGCTACCACCCTCTTAGAAGAAAACCTGATAAGTGTATTGTGGAAGAGGTTTCTCCTTTGCCGTGCACTTTGCTTGCCCCCTCAAAAGTTCTGATCTTCCCCAAATACCTGACCCCCCTTCCATCCTATTCAACAAACAATATCAATCCTGGTCCGGCCCCCCCCCCCGGTCTCCACCATCCACAATTATCCCCCTGGTCACGCCCTCAATCGGTGGCTAATTTAGGGTAGTTTAACGTCTCTACCATTTATTATTCTCAGTAGCGAAATATAACGCCTCCGAGATTAACAGCTAAAAAACAGGTGACAGGCGCGTGAGCATTCATCTCAAATAAGTGGAGTCGAGATTCAGTCTGACTGCATTCGGTGGATGGGGGAGAAAGCCATAATGCCGAATGCATCCACGAGTGCAAGATCAATTATCCTTAAATCATACCATCTCCCTTATAATATAGCGCTGTTCCTGCTTCCTTCTAGTTATAGTATTGTTCCCGGGGTGGTTGGTTTTCTACTTAAATGATGAAGGTTGCTTTCTCGACCACCTTCCCACCGCAAAAGTAAGAGAATACCCAATTTCCAGTCTCAAAATGCCCCTTCGTACCCTCAGATTTCCAACCTCGATCAGGCGGCATTTTTCTCCTCAAGCAGACCGGGACTATTCAAGTAAAGCGCCCTACTATTATGTAATAAATTGAATTTATGTCCAAGTGATTTCCTCTCTTAAATGTCTGCTCCGTTCAATCTGTCTATAGATAAATATATTCCGGCTGTTCAGCCTGCTCCGCCCAGCCATCGCAGAGGTAGAACGGTCAATATAAACATGAAAATTGGGCAGGCTGGAATTAAGAAGAGTAAGGCTAAAATCGCTCCACTTTCTTGAAGTCGCTGCAAGCAGTAGTTCCCGAGAACTTTAGTCACGCCAGAGGTACTTTAATATGATGAGCATTTATCTGGTCAATCCATATTATGGAAGGCGTGAGTGCATTAGCCACTTAATATGAATATTTGAAAAATCGTTTCGGCTATCTTAATTTCAATTCCCCAATAAAATATATGTATGTGGAGACATACTGTTCATATTTATAAAACGTTCCCTTATTATAAGCATATTCTCTCATATAAAGTAGGTAGGGATAGTATTCTCATTATTTTATATATAATGTCCTACATATTATCCATTTAAATATATATATATTTAATTCATTTCACCACGTGATGTCTCATGACTATAGGTGACATCACATTATAGGCATATTTTCTCATATAAAGTAGGTAGGGGAGTTTCTTTGTATTCACCATGAAATGTTTATATGTTCGCTCATATGTATATCTATACATATCCAATATATACAACATTATAAGCATATTTCCTCATATAAAGTAGGTAGGGGAGTTTCTTTGTATTCACAATGAAATGTTTATATGTTCGCTCATATGTATATCTATACATATCCAATATATACATATACAAGTGTATAGTATTCTCATTATTTTATATGTAATGTCCTGTACATATTATCCATTTAAATATATACATGTATTTAATTCATTTCACCACGTGATGTCCCATGACTATAGGTGACATCACATTATAAGCATATTTTCTCATATAAAGTAGGTAGGGGAGTTTCTTTGTATTTACCATCAAATGTTTATATGTTCTGCTCATATGTATATCTATACATATCCAATATATACATATACAAGTGTATAGTATTCTCATTATTTTATATGTAATGTCGTACATATAATCCATTTAAATATATAGGTATTTAATTCATTTCACCACGTGATGTCCCATGACTATAGGTGACATCACATGCTCTCTACAAATAATACATACCTCAAAGGCGTATTGCCCGTCATACCTATATTGTTCTTCATGGTCTATAATAATGTTTGAATGTCTTAAGTTCCCTTGATTAACTTGTAGTGGGAGTAACCTCAGTGTGGTGAGGGTTTTTCCACTCATCTAGGATGCAATTATGATTCATTTCTATTTTTAACCTTTTTTTGGGTCATAGTCGCTCTTGGCTCTTCAAGGTGGGAGGGGGATCTTACAAAAATGTGAGGAGGTGAATTAAAATATATAAGCCTGGACGCCTCCTTCATTTACAGAGTGGCGAATGTGAGGAGGTGAATTAAAATGTGAAGTCTGAAATATATAAGCCTCGACGCCTCCTTCATTTACACAGTGGCAAATATGAGGAGGTGAGTTAAAATGTGAAGTCTGAGATATATAAGCCTGGACGCCTCCTTCATTTACACAGTGGCAAATATGAGGAGGTGAATTAATATGTGAAGTCTAAAATATATAAGCGAATATATATATAACCATATGGATGAAGTAATTAATATGTGAAGTATGAAATATACAAGCGTATATATATATGAGCATATGGATGAAGTAATTAATATGTGAAGTCTGAAATATATAAGATATGGATGAAGTAATTAATATGTGAAGTATGAAATATACAAGCGTATGTATATATGAGCATATGGATGAAGTAATTAATATGTGAAGTCTGATATATATAAGCGTATATATATGTGAGCATATGGATGAAGTTTAGAAGTCAATCATATAAGGGGCCTGCGCAGGTGGAACTTGAATTATACTTTGTGTATATATATATATTTTGTATTCTTAAACCTCACCCCATCATAAACAGATTGATACATAAGTTTAAGGGGGGGTTCTAATGTTCCTTTGTTATTTTCATGCCTTGTTTGGTTATGGGAAAATAAGCTATGAGCTGTTAATAATTGAATGTAAGGGGAAAATTTAACGAAGGCCCCATCCTTGAGTTTAGCTTGGTTATAAACAATGTTCCATTTCAGGATGCACAAAGGTTTGACAACTGAATTACCTGGATTCAATACCAATAGATTTTTGTGGTATTGTTGGAGTACTCTGGGTGAGAAAGTCTGCGACTTTAATAGCAAGAATTATGGAAACATTGATGTTGCAGACTGTAAATTTTTTTAATAGAATAGATGTCACATGATGTGACCCTTTTGGTGGACGTAGCCCAAGGATTGGGTGAACCACTTACATTTTTGTTTGTCTCCATTTTTCATGTGTCTCAATGCTTTTAATTCCTTTCATGGTTTGTGTGCCTGTACAATTTGATATTGGTTTATGCTATGTAAAGGATGATCGAGAAACGTTAATGTAATAATGCTGTACACACATAGTATTGTTATAGTATTGTTTTAAATGCAATAAGACGATGAAAACCAAACTACTAGTAGATCAATGGACTAATGTTTTGTGAAACATATATCGTTGGAATGAATGAAAGTACTCCTCATGCGATTCACTAACTAGAATTAGACAATGAGTAATTCTGTTCCATATTAGACGAAGGGTAATAAGATGTTAAGGGATATTGGAGTAGTTATAAAATGGCACGTAAGCTACTACACCAGCACCCCACCCCTCAGGGGACTATTTAATCATATGAATACAAAAAGCATAATCAGCAACATTTACTTTTTGGTATCAATACAATTGTAGTAAATTGAATGTAATTTACATGACTGATTCATAGGTCAAGGAGACCGTTGTAAATCATTAAATGATTGTTTTACCATGCATGCGATTTGACCTTAACAAATTGAATTGAATATGTTCATCTGTCACTAGCATGATTGAGTCACCTTGTAATAGCAGCAAAGTGGAAAAAAATCTACCACTTTTCTTACCTAACGACGTTAAGGTACAGGAGGTACGTTACATTATAGAATTTACAGAAGAAACATTTGGTCACGTTGCTAAAATGATAAAGAGTTGGCAAGTGTGCTAGTTTGGGATCAGAGATAATATTTAGTGGAGGCGTAAAAAAAAATTATTAAATGGTTTCTTTTTGCTTCCATGAACGTTATCAGTCCATACGTGGTTCCATAACCCACAGGTCCAAGAATTTGAAGTACCCCTAGAATACAAAAGGACATTAGGTTCAAGCAATTATGAATTCAAGAACATGGCGATAGATGGTTAAATATGTTTAGAATGCTTATTTATTAGGTTCCTTTCCTTCCATGAGTCATTGAAATGCTTCTTATCAATTATGAAACTGAAAGTTAGGCATAAGAATAAGAAAAGGGAATAAAGATTGACAAGCATAGAACGACGAGTGAGAGAAATGTGTGAGCAATGCTGAAATGGGAAGAATAAGTAGAACAAAGACAATGTAGGGAGCCAAGTTTGAATGAGTAGAAGAAGAAGTATATCAAAGAGTGTAACAAAGTTGGTAAGAATTGCTGTATGTGGTTTTCAACATATTGTATTGAACAAAGTTTAAATCTATGGAATAAGGGTAGTTCTAGGGAAGACTTGTAGTCTTTTGTGTGCAAGTTGAAGCTTGTACAGATCTAGTGGGTGCTAGAAAAGTAAGAGAGTTGGTGCTCTCCACAATTTGTTGCTTTGAAAACAAAGGTTGTAGCCTCGCTTAAGTTGCTGCTCAAATAAAGATGGTGTAAATATACTGAAGCTTGACATCCTAAGAAAAATAGTTTTTTGTCTTCTTCTTATGAGTTTCCTCAT
Source organism: Pseudotsuga menziesii (assembly GCA_001517045.1). NCBI lineage: Eukaryota > Viridiplantae > Streptophyta > Pinopsida > Pinales > Pinaceae > Pseudotsuga > Pseudotsuga menziesii. Next base: position 5,831 of record LPNX010142647.1, read on the forward strand.
GAATATTAGTCTCTGTCCCCATCATATGTGTGGTTGATAACCATTACTTCTATTTTATATTTGTTGCATTATCATGACTGTAAACCTATGAAAAATAATAAATTTTTAAAATGTTGAAATTGTTTAAGGTTAGGAATAACTCATTCACCCCCCCCTTCTCAATTATTCAAATAATCTCAACACACCATGATTTAATTATTGGCATTAGGGTTGGTGGGAGATAATAAGAGAAATCTAGAAAAAGATAAGGTATTTCATTGTAATTTAGTTATTGGTATTGAGGTTAGAGGAGAAAACAAGAGAGATCATAAAAACAATAAAGTATGCTTGTTTATGGTGATTTAGTTATTGCTATTGATATTAAGAGAGAAGAAAAGGAAATCATAAAAACATAAAATATGCTTGCTTAGTGTAATATATTGGGATTCAAGTTGGAGGATACAATAAGGGAAGTATAATGCATGTGTGTTCATTATACTTTAGTTATTTGGATTGAGGTGGAGGGAGAAAATAATAGAATCCATAAAATGATAAAGTATGCTTGTTCATTGCAATTCAACAAGCATAGATCTGTCTAAACTCCGGATCTACCATGTCTCTATAGGTATCATATACCTAGAGATGCAAACCTTTTTTTATGGTCTATCTCTTCTTGGATAGAGATTTCTAGACATGAGGGATCTGTTTACATTTTACATTTTAGTTTTTTTTCATTGTTTTAAATATTACTTTTTTCTATTCCTTAAAAGTTATTCTTAAAATTTTAATTAAAATTTATGTTGGCTCAGTTATTTCTATATTGTAACATTACATTAAATACTATGTAATGTGACAATATCTTCCCGAGAAATGTTACGTTATGTAACATGACATGATAACATCTCCTCCAAATTGGCATGTAGAAACACCTCTCGATGCAATTATTGAATTTAGGGTGGAAGGAGAAAATAAAGAAATCATAAAAATATAAATTATGCTTGTTCAATGTGTTCATTGAGATGTGATAGAGAAAATAAGACGAAAAACATGAAGGATTCTACTCATGAATCCTTGAGGATAATAGGTCAACCAATAATCAAAAGCGAAGACAAAACCTCTAACCATGTGTATTTGGCCTCCTCAAATACAGTATGGAATCCTAACACTTAAATTATCAACTCTAATACATCATATCATATGACACGTTGCAGAAAGTGATTATATAAGTATAACCTCAACGTTCCATTTAGTCACATTACTTTCCATAACTTACATAATAACACAATCACAAAAGTTGTGTCGCCCATTCACCCCAATGTCATATTTATAGTAGAATAATAACACATTTGTACTTATCACAATTTGTTTTACCTTTTCATTCTTTGGCCATTTACCTTAATTTCTATGATTGATTTGTTTGAGTTTTTTTTTCCTCAAAATTTTAATAATAAAATGTAATTTTATAATATGTATCGAGCTCTAACATAGTAATATTTAATTAATCAAAATTTTAAAATATTACATAATGAATTATTAATGGGACATCAAAGTTGGTGTAGTTTTAAATTTAATTTGATGTAATTATAAGATATAATATGTGATCATAATTTTAAATCATAACTTTAAATAATTTTAAATTTATAATTTTACTTAGTTTTTGGATATAATATGTAAAATTAAAAAATCATAACATTACTAGGAAACATACTATTAATGCTACGCCAATGAACATAGATTCATTTCACAATTTTTAAAATTCGTTCATATAAATAAGAATGTCGCTCCTTTCCTATAAAAATTATTGATTGAATAATTATACTCTCGAGTAAAAAACTGTTCTACATATTCGTGAAATGATTGTAATAAGTTTACATTTTTGGTCATGTAAACAATGTGATAAATCCAAATAACATATCAATCATTAATTTTGTACACTAAACAACATGGTTAGGTTTAACATGGGGCATTCCAAGGTCAAAAAAATGTTTTACTTAATTTATTCATAATTATGCTTGTTTATGGTGATTTTAGTTATTAGTTTTGAAGTTGGATTGAGAAACTCATAAAATTATTAAAAAATAAAGTATCTTTGTTTATTATAATGTAATAATATTTTTTGGGATTGAGGTCGTAGTTTATAAGATATAAAAAAATACAATAAAGGTTACGGTTGTTATATATAACTATTCATAATAATAATGGTATAAGTAAATCATATATACCATGGAAAAATTATAAGTCACAATAATGTAATCTGTTGTCTTCATCTTTAGTAGTCTAAAGGTAAACAATAATATTAGGAATTACATGTTATGTTATTTTACTTTGAATCTCTTATAATTAAGAATTCTTTATGATCTCTCTTTACACCACCTTCCACTTAATGATAATAATAAATAATTGAGGAGGAAAAAGTAAAAGAAGAAGGAAAAGATAATAATATTAATCTAAACTAAACAAATATAAGCTATATACAGGTTGTACAAATCAAACTCAATACGAAAAATATATGTGAATTCTACTTTTAGAAAAAAAATAAAAGAGGAACTCCTCAACCCATATAGGCAAGGGAGAAGCCCTACATACACTGTGCTTCCATCCCCTAGCGACCCTCTTTTATTTTTATTTTTTTGACATGTCATTCTTTGACAATTTTTTTTGATTGCCATTTGAACTTGAGCTATCAATGACACAGAATAACAATTATTACTTGCAAGGCTGTAAATAAAGACCAAATATAAAGTAAAAGGCATGTCCGTAAATCCTCTTAACAAAGCGAAAAGTTTTTTTCAGGTATTTTTTTTTTCTGTTGTAGCAGGGCCCGTCAAAAGTATGCTGAGTGGGTACTTGTTGGATGCAGAATTTAATTCCACATCCAATGAGCTCTCTTCATCAAAATTTGAGTAAAAACATACCGAGATATGTCGAAAATACGAACAAAAAAAGTAGTTTTTTTATGATATTTATCCCCAAATTAATATTAAAAAATTGTTTAAGATGCTCCCTTTTTTAATTTTAAAGCATTTTGATTGGCTAATACATGATGACATGGAATTTGTATTATTTTTGAAAGGCCCATTTTAAATTGAAATTTCCTCTAATGAATCAATTTAGTTATTGGGATTGGGAGTAAACTACCTAACCAACCATTTGCACCGATCGGACGACTTGGCTCACGTGAGCGGTCACATCCGACGTTGCCGATCATTTGATCAATGCAAATGGTTGGGAAAATAGGTCAATCTATTGGGATTGAGGTTGGAGAGAGAGAACAAGAGAAATCATAAAAAAATAAAGTATGCCTTGTTAATAATGATTTAGTAATTGAGATTGAGGTTGGAGAGACCTAATGAGAGAATTCATAAAAATATAAAGTATGCTTGTCAAATTTAACTTATTGGGGTTGAGGGTTGAGGGAAAAAAGACAAATCATTGAAAGATTAAAGTAGTTTGCTTGTTCATTATGATTGAGGTTGGAGGGAGAAAATATGACAAAATTTAAAAAATATAAAATGTGTTTCTTCATTGTGATTTAGTCATTGCTATGTGATATAGTCATTCTTATCGAGGGAGAAAATAACGTGCATCATAAAAATATATAAGTTGGATTGTTTATAACGATTTAATTATCAGGATTGAGGTTGGAGGGAGAAAATAAAAGAGATCATAAAGAATTATAGAGGTGATTTAGCACACTTAAATATTTTTATTTTTTCTCTTATTTTCTCACTCCAACTTCAATCTCAATAACTAAATCACTCTAAATTAACATACTTATATACTTCTATGGATTTGTTGGGGGGAGAAAATAAGAGAAATCATATAAATATATAGGTATTCTTACTCCCCATGATTTAGTTATTGGGTTTGATATTGGATGGAGAAAATAAGAGAAATCATAAAAAAGTTGAAGTATGCTTGTTCAGTGTGATTTAGTTATTGGGATTGAGGTTGGAGAGACAAATAGACGGTCTGTGTGTATCCTCGTGGAAATATGGATGAATGTATTTGCAAAGTACCCAACTGCGGAAAGAGACTTGCGGAAGGGAAATTGCAAAATCCCAATTTTAGAAAAAAGTGGGAAAGTGGACTTGCAATCTGCAATACGATTGCGGAAGGACCATTGCAGCCGCATGATTGTGGAAATTAGTTTTTGGGAAAACTTGGATTTGCATACATGCAACTTGCAATCCATAATTACGGAAAGGAACTTATGGAAAGGAGCTCGCAGAAAGGTTGTTGTGGAAGCTGAGTTGTGGAAAGAGACTTGCAGAAGGAGCTTGCAGAAAATTTGTTGCGGAAACTCAATTGTAGAAGGATCTTGTGGAAAGGAGATAGTGTAAAGGTTGTTGCAGAAAGTAAGTTGCAGAAACTCAATTGCGGAAAGAGACTTACAGTAGGAAGATTGAGTTTTAGAAAGACTGAAGTTGCAGAAGCAAGCTTGCAGAAAGCTGTGTTGTGGAAAGATAGCCTACGGATCAGAAGTTGAAAAATCAAGATTATAGAAGCTATAATAGAAATATTTGGTCACATTGCTAAATTCATAAAGAGTTGGCAAGTATGCTAGTTTAGGATCAGATATAGGATTTAGTGGAGGCGTGAAAAAAAATTATTAAATGATTTCTTATTGCTTCCATTAACGTTATGAGTCCATATGTGGTTCCATAAACCACAGGTCCAAGAATTTGAAGTACCCCTGGAATACAAAGGAAATTTGGTTCAAGCAATTATGAATTCAAGAATGTGGCGATAAATGGTTAAATAAGTTTAGAATGCTTATCGATTAGGCTCCTTGCCTTCCATGAGTCATTGAAATGTTTTTTATCAATTATGAAATGGAAAGTCATGCATACGAACATGAAAAGGGAATAAAGATTGACAAGTATAAAATGACAAGTGAGAGAAATGTGTGACCTATGCTAAAATGAGAAGAATAAGTAGAAAAAAGACAATGTAGGGAGCCAAGTTTGAATGAGCAGAAGCAGAAGTATATCAGATAGTGTAACAAGGTTGGTAAGAATTGCTATATCTAGTTTTCAACATATTGTATTGAACAAAGTTTAAATCTACGGAATAAGGGTGGTGCTAGGAAAGACTTGTAGTCTTTTGTGTGCAAGTTGGAGCTTGTACAAGTCTAGTGGGTGCTAGAAAACAAGGAGAGCTGGTGCTCTCCACAATTTGTTGCTTATAAAACAAAGGTTGTAGCCTCACTTGAGTTGGAGCTCAAAGAAAGAGGGTTTAAATATATTGAAGCTTGACATCCTAAGAAAAATAGTTTTTTGTCTTCTTCTTATGAGTTTCCTCGTGAATATTGGTCTTTGTCCCCATCATATGTGTGGTTGATAACAATTACTTCTCTTTTATATTTGTTGCATTATCATGACTGTAAATGTGTGAAAAATAATAAAGTTTTAAAATGTTGAAATTGTTTAAGCTTAGGAATAACCGATTCAACCACCCCTTCTCAGTTATTTAGTTATAGGGATTGAGATTAGAGGAGAAAAAAAGAGAGATCATAAAAATGATAAAGTATGCTTGTTTATGGTGATTTAGTTATCGTGATTGAATTTAAGAGAGAAGACGAGGAAATCATAAAAACCTAATATATGTTTGTTTACTATAATTTATTGGGATTCAAGTTGGAGGATACAATAAGGGAAGTTCATTATACTTTAGTTATTTGGATTGAGTAGGAGGGAGAAAATAATAGAATCCATAAAATGATAAAGTATGTTTGTTCATTGTAATTCAACAAGCATAGATCCATCTAAACTCCTGATCTGCCATGTCTCTATAGGGATCATGTACCTAGAGATGCAAAAGTTTTTTAATGGTCTATCTCTTCTTGGATAGAGAGATGAGGGATTTGTTTACATTTTAGTTTTTAGTTTTTTTTTTTCATTGTTTTGCTTATTACTTTTTCCTATTCCTTAAACGTTATTCTTAAAATTTTAATTAAAATTTATGTCAGCTCAATTATTACTATATTGTAATGTTACATTACATACTATGTATTGTGATAACATCTTCCCTAGAAATGTTATGTTATGTAACGTGACATGACAACATCTCCTCCAAATTGGCATGTAGAAACACCTCTCGATGCAATTATTCAATTTAGGTTGGAAGAAGAAAATAAAGAAATCATAAAAATATAAAGTATGCTTGTTCAATATGTTCATTGAGGTTTGATAGAGAAAATAAGAGGGAAAACATGAAGGTTGTCCAGTTTACATTGATTTGATAATTCGACTGCATACTTACTTTTCAGATATCTCTCATTTTGTCTTCTATATCTATGGTTCCTGAAATTTAACAATTAACACTAAGTGGATCTCAGTATACCATTGTTTAATAAAGTTGAGGGGATTCGTCTTCAAATTCATCCCTCTCAATAAATAACATATGTAAGATGACAATGAATGCATGACGAGGATATATAATTTATGCGAAAGGCCAAACAATACATGTTAAAGGATCTAATGAGCAAGTATATATGTGGTATTTTAGAGAATTGAAGGAAGGAACCATGGTTAAAGCAAGGCTAGAAGAACTTGTTATCATGGAAAATGACCCTTTTGTGCATTATGCTAGATATTTTCCATAGAGATTAGATGAATTCAACTTCGTTTATGTCATTACAAAGATATCATGCAATATGAAATGACATAACTACTCTTATCTTGGTTAATTCCTATAGACTTGCACTATGATAGGTGCATTATGGAGTTCATGTCTTGGTCACTGTCTTGATTAATGTTGGTTCAATGGATACAATGTATTTATCATAGTTGTTATTCCTTTTCCAACTTGCAACGATTATTTCAATGTGTGAACATTAGTGAAAAACATTTTTATTGTTGGGTTTACCTACCATTTAATTGGTGTTCTTTAATAGTAAGGTAGTTTTCTTTCAAGATTTCATTCTACATCCACCTAATCACATGTGAGTTGTATAATGTTTACCATCCTAGTTCTGCACTATTAATTGGTTAGTAATTTTCAATTCTCCATGCATTACTGGAGCATTGAAAAAAATCAACAACATCTTTGCTTGTCAACACAACACAATGTTGGAAAAAAATAATGATAATGTTAACATTACTGATTGATATATTTGAAACAATAAATTAAAATCCAAACAAAAAAAAAATCCGACACCATTTAATTATTGTTGGTTGATAAAATTTAAATAAAGAAATATTTATTTAAAAAAATTCCAACTAACCTCTTGAGTTAGATGCCATTATTGAAGTCTAAAGGTGGTGGAGGAAGTTGGGTGGTTGTTATTGGAACACTCAATTGAGAGTTATGGCTTTCAATTTGTCAAATGACCGAAAAATCTATTCACAATAGTTTTCAATATTTTTACCAATTCCTTCATAGAAAAGAGATTTGTTTACCTCAGATCACTTCTCGTTGTAAAGGATTGATTCATTATTTCTTGATTACCTGCTTATATTTTAGGGGGAGGGGTGTTTCCCATGATGATTTCCCCATTTTCCTTATTTTATTAAGCAATATTTTAATTCATTTAGTTTGTATAGGTGAATTTTGGCCTAGTTGCCAGGGCCCAAGTTGTCCAAAGTTAGGATTAAACAGGGATGTTGGGATTAATTAATCCTCATGTATCAAACATAATCTATTTGTTCATTTTTACTAACTTAGGAGGTTTTTATCACTATACTAGAGTATGGGGGACACACCTATCAGTTGTTTGGCATTTACTACATCTGAATGCATGGGTTTATGCACTATTGGGACCAATCCCTACATTATTAGGAGCCCACTCTGAGTGCCACCAGCGGTGTCCTTCAGTAGACCTTGGTAGGTAAGCAATTATGCTAAGTTATGTTCCAGTTACTATCAGTTATCCCAACATCAATTTTGCATGCATGGAAGGAGAGTGGCGCCTTTTTTCCACTTACCTCATTAGTTAACTGATTGTAGATTGACTTAGACATCCAAAGTTAAACTAGTGAGCTCCAGCTGCAATTTTTCCACACTGAGTTAGCTAAAGAGTTAGTTAGAATTGGTAGATTCAAATCCTATCCACAATATTCAAATTCTATTATTGTACTACCATTGTATTACTCATTAATCAATGAAGATTAATGTTATAATAATCTGAGCAATACTTGTCCATTTTATGTGAATTTTTTTTCATGAATCTGTTGTTTAGTTTAAATTGATTTGATAATTCTACTGCATACTTATTGTTTAGATAGCTCTCATTTTGTCTTGTATATCTACGGTTCATGAAATTTAACAATTAACACATAGTGGATCTTAGTATACCATTGTTTAATGAAAACTGAGGGGATTCATCTTCAAATTTGTCCCTCTCAAAAAATAACATATGTAAGATGACAATGAATGCACGATGAGGATATATAATTTATGCAAAAGGCCAAAAAATACATATTAAAGGATCTAATAAAAAAGTTTATAGGTGGTATATTAGAGAATTGAAGGAAGGAACCATGGTTAAATCAAGGCTAGAAGAACTTGTTATCATGCAAAATGAGCCTTTTGTGCATGATGCTAGATATTTTCCATATATATTAGATGAATTCAACTTGCTTTATGTCATTACAAAGATATCATGCAATATGAAATGACAAAAATACTCTTATCTTGGTTAATTCCTATAAACTTGCACTATGAAAGGTGCATTCTCGTGTTCACGTCTTGGTCACTGTCATGATTAATGTTGGTTCAATGGATACAATGCATTTATAGTTGTGATTCCTTTTCCAACTTGCAACTATTATTTCAATGTGTGAACATTAGTGAAAAGCATTTTTATTGTTGGGTTTACCTACCATTTAATTGGTGTTCTTTAATACTAAGATAGTTTTCTTTCAAGTTTTCATTCTACATCCACCTATTAACATGTGAGTTGTATAATGTTTACCATCCTAGTTTTGCACCATTAATTGGTTAGTAATTTTCAATTCTCCATTCATTAATGGAGCATTGAAAAAAATCAACAACAACTTTGCTTGTCAACAGAACACAATGTTGGAAAAAAATAATGATAATGTTGACATTACCGATCGATATATTTGAAACAAGAAATTTAAATCCAAACAAAAAAAAATCCGACACCATTTAATTATTGTTGGTTGATTAATTTTTAATTAAGAAATATTTATTGAAAACAAAATCCAACTAACCTCTTGAGTTAGATGCCATTATTTAAGTCTAAAGGTGGTGCAGGAAGTTGGGTGGTTGGTTATTGGAACACTCAATTGAGAGTTATGGATTGCAATTCGTCAAATGACTCAAAAATCTATTCACAATAGTTTTCAATGTTTTTATCAAAAAACTCGTCCTCCATCAAGATTTATAGCTTTATCAAGGCCTTAACTCTAGTTTTATCTCTATATCCCAATCAATGGTTTTCTTAACCTAACACACAACCTCAATTAAGTGTTTTATGCATCAATCAAGGGATTATTTAAATGCTTTCAAGCAAGCTCTGAATATATTGATCAAGCACTTAAAAATACCTCACCTCAATCTAGGTTTGAAAAAAACATTTTCACACCCTAGCTTGCAGAAAGTGCTTCCCAACTTCATGGATTAACCCTTAGGTGACATCGTCCTTTTCACACTCAAATTCCATTGAGCATTCTTCCTACAACTTCTTCGATGATCTAACACCATCACAATTAAAAAAGCAATATTATGCTCATATTGAATGATTTTGTCTCCCCATCCTTCTAAGCTTCTCCTTTTTAGACCCCATCATCTTTGATTTCCTTCCCCTCTCTATTAGTGGAAGGAATTGATCATCACTATCTTCATATACATTGAGTATTTACCATACAAGTTTACAAAAGTATATGTTTTGATAGCAATTAATTATTTATATTCTTGTTGTTTCCTTTTGTGGACTCACCACTCTCTTCATATGCATTGAATATTTATCATGCAAGTTTAACAAATGATACATTTTGATGTTGGTATGCTCCATAAGTTTGAAGCTATGCCTCTAAACATTTCATCACAACAAAACTTAATTGGAGATTGTTGTGTGATCTAAATGAGCTCGATAGATATACACTAACATAGAACCATTTTAAAGCTATAGATTTAAGCATCAAGAGAGATAGTAAAGAAGATGAAACAAAAACTTTGATAGTTGAAAGATCAAGGTCAAGATGGATTTATGATAGTATATGTATTTATTAAGCCTAATGTTGTGAAGTGAGTAACGCTTACTACATAAAATAAACTAGCAATTGCAACTTGGGGTGCAATAAAAGAAAGCAATATTGAAGAGGAAGGAAGCAATGAAAAATGCATAGAAAAAATAGATTATTGGAAAGATAACCACAAACTAAAAATAAAAAAATGAGAGTTCATACAATATTCTCAAAACATTAAATCATTCATACTATTGGCATGGTTCATATAAAAATAGTTGTTTATTATTTTAATAGAAATTAATATTAAAAATATAATTTGATAAAATAAAATGTTCCATTATCCTTTTAATTTTAATGATAAAGTGCATGGATGACTTGTCTATATACTTCAATATTTTCAAATTGTTTTCTTTACCTTTAAATCATTTATGTTTTGTCTATATACTTCAATATTTTCAAATTGTTTTCTTTACCTTCAAACCATTTATGTTTTGTAAAATTTAATTTTAATTTATATATATTTATTTAATTGTAATTTTTTCTTATTTTAATTATAAATTTGATATGTTTTATTAAAAAAATGTTTATATATAAACACAAAATTATATTATAATAATGTTAAGTGTAGCCTTATCCATTAATTCATATGTCAAATTTCTGCCTTTTATTTTTTTCCTTTTCTACAAAGCAGACGTAGATGGGCGCCAATTAGATGTTCGAGTTGGAGTTGGAAAACACAAGGAAGGAGCCGAAATGCATTAAAAAAAGAAAGAACGATTAAATAATGGTTATTCAATGTGGCCTCACAATGAATGATGCTGGATATATTTCAAAACTGAAAATAGATCTTTAAATTATAAATATTTATTATTGTATAAATCGTAAAGGTGTTCCAATTATAATTAGGCTACAATTCTATTAAATCTGAAAAAGCTTAAGAAAAAACTAAGACAAACTGTCCCTTCACATCATGGACAGATGGATGGAGCATGAACGACAGTTAGCTGGCAGAGGAATTATGAGTTCTCGCTAGAATTATCCATGGTTTTGCAGATTGCTGCTGATTGACAGCATGCTTTTATATAAATGGTAGATTTGCACGGTATACAAATCCAAGAACAATATAATAACCAACAATTTCAATAGTAGAAAATTTACAATGATAAACGCTATTGCAACCTAAGGTAATATATTTTACAAACTGATAAACACTATCACAAGGTAATAAATTTTACGAAGAGATAAACAGTATCACAAGGTAATATATTTTACGACTGCAACCTAACCAAATAATAGATTTCACATTAACACTATTAAATTTGTACCTTTTCCCGGACTGCCTTGGCTTGTCCAACTACGAAAGCTGCATTCATGATGTCTTTTTCCTTTCTATCACGGCTTTGTGCAAGCTCTTGTCCGATGCAATGTGCAATAAGGTTTGCCAATAAGCATATTAAATCATGGATTGCATTAACTGGATTAGAGTTGAGATCCATTGCTTTCAATGTCTTATATAAGCTTATATTTGCAGCCATTGCCATCCAGTCCTGGGAATCATGTAGCTTATGTTCACACCGAGTCTTCTGACCTTCTGTGCCCAGTGCTAGTTCTTCGCTATTAAGCTGATCCATACGCTGTTTGAGTGGCCTTTTTATCTTCTTTTCTAGTAGTTGGTTTGACCCATTAGAATATTATGAAACACCATGCTTGAGATAACCTTCGATAGAATCTTTCACAACTTTAGAATCAGCAGGGTCATAAAAATAGATCATAAAATGTATGGATGAGACTGCTCTCATCTTTGACGATTTTACACCAAAATCTTTGAAATGCTTTTCCACTTCCAGAGAAGTAGGAGTTTCATCTTCCACCGTTCCTGTTTTGCATTCCATTAAAGCGATCAATTCTGCACACGCTGTGCCTTTACTCTTTTCAAAGCCTTTATCGATGCTATTCTGTGCTTTCTTAAAGGCTGATAGATTTGCTATCAACAGGGTGTAGGCCATTTCTCCTGGCATTCTCATGCTCTCCAAAGCTTCTTTGTATTTGTAAAATTGATCAGTCTGCTCTAGTCTGCTCTAGTGCTGACAGGTTCAAGCAATACAATAGCTCATTCTTTTGTGGACTCATTATGAAAGGCCTGATCATTCGGAATGCAAGGTCTGATAAACACCAACAAGCTTTGCTAACTAAAACCATAAGTTTTAGCAACCATAGCCCCATTATCAAAAGTAAGGAATGTAGCCTAGCTGCTGTGATTAAATTCACAACAACACTTCGTATTGGAGTTCTTTCAAGAATTTTCTTCCTCAGAAATAATCTGGCTGTCAAATGTGCATCCAGATCGTTTTTCATATCAACAATAGTCCTTGTCCAAAAATCTTCCAAGTGAAACAAACAACAAACATTCTTGGGAAAATACATAACAGCTGTGAACCATCTGAATAAATGCACTATCCATCCTATTAAGATGAACACAAACTGCATATAAAAATATAAAGAGGGATGATTACTAATTACTAATTTCCATATCCATTTAACCATGCCTTCAAATGCACTGAATGGTGATCTGGCAATGATATAGTCAGGTTGGGAGGCACGAGTCACAATAAAACATCTAAGAATGTGAATCTCAATGTTGTTACAGTCGTGCTTTTCCGGGCAATTGCAACAACATAAGACTGCTAATGGAATCTTTTGAGAAATGATCGTACGAATGCTTTTACCTGCTATGACGACGCACTTCAAGAGCACAATCAACAATGTAAGGGCTGTGAAGAAGGTGATGTAGGAAGCTCTGAACCATACCATAATAAGGTAATAGTGTTGCCATATCGTGTAAGCATCATCTTTAAAAAAAGGGTGAGGAAAAGGAGGAGGAGGAGGAGCAACACCAAAATAACGAGGGGGGAGGAGGACAAGGAATCCACGATTTCTCTTCCTCTATTTCCTGGAGAAGGAAGTAAACGTCATAACCCATATGACACATAACAACCCATATGCTACGTAACAGGTAATGCCAATTCTCCGATATCGCCCCAAATAACAAATGAAGATACATATCATAACTCTCATGGTATCGAATACCAGTGGACGTCTAATCAAGAGATACATTTGCTCGTTTCTTAGGAAGTTGTCGTCTGAATTTACATTTAAATTCAAATAATTATCAACCAAAGTGAGCATCTGAATAATGAGAGCTGTGAGAACCAGAGCTTGAACTGGAATCCAATGGGCTTTCCTCTGGAAAGCCTTCAACACATCCAAAGAGAGCAAAATAGTCAATATAATTGCGCAACCAGAGGATGTGTACAGATTTACAATGTAATGCTTGATGAGAGCTGCATTTTGGTTGGAAATAGCCATAATCACCTGGCGTTAGCTAAAATTCCAACCTTTTAACGCTATGAGAATGATTGGCTTTTATCACCGAGATGCAGTCTCTAAACACTCACTATTGTATTTCAATCAAGACGAAGGAAGGATGAACACATCATATACACGGAATCCACTTTTCAGTTGAGTTGTGATTTAGAACGCACTTTGGAATTTCATTTCATCTTTTTATTTTTCTACATTTTGAAATTTTATCTTCCCCTCTGAGAACGTTTTGTTTAAAAACTTGTTTTTTTACGCTGAAGTTCTGTTAAATCAGCAATGTTTTTCTACCCTTAAGCTTGATTAAAATTAGCAAAGTTATTTAACTTCTGATTTGTGACTGTCAATAAAAGATAATAATAACAGATCAAGGACAAATTTAAATATTTAAAAAGTTTTTTTTATCTTCCTCCATCTGACAACGTTTTCATTAAAAAGATGTTTTAAATCAGCAATGTTGTTTTAACTTCGGGTTGGCGACAGTCAATAAAAGATAGTAACAAATCAATTGGTGACTGTCGATAAAAAGATAACTAATTTAAAACGAAATAAAACCAATCCGAGTAATAATATTTGAAAGTCTTCATCGATACTCTCTTCGTTCATACTAATCCCGAGTCCAGATCCCGAGTCCAGACTAATCCTGTAAAGAAAACAGGAGAAAGCGACTGGTTATTGGGATTGAGGTTGGCGAGAATAATAAAAGAAAGCATAAACATATAAAGTTTGGAGGTTCATTGTAATTCATTGGGATTGAGGTTAGAGGAAGAAAATAGGATAAAACATACAAAGTTATAGTATTTTTATTTACTATGATTTAGTTATTAGTTATTGAGATTAAAGTTGAAAAAATAAAATATGAAAATATTAAGAAAATAAAATATATTTGTTCATTGTACTTTAGTTATTGCATAGGTTAAGGAAAAAATAAAATGAATTATAAAAATGATAAAGTATGTTTGTTCAAGATGATCTAATTTTCTATTAAGATTATAGAAAAAAAAGAGAGGGAAATTAAGTATTTCATTGTAATTTAGGAATACAATAAAATAAATCATAAAAATGATAAAGTATGTTTGTTCAAGATGATTTAATTATTGGAATTAGGGTTGGAATGAGATAATAAGAGAAATCATAAAAAGATCAGGTATTTCATTGTAATTTAGTTATTGAGATTGAGGTTTGGGGAAAAAAAAAAGAGAGATCATAAAAAAGATAAATTATGCTTGTTTATGGTGATTTAGTTATCCAAATTGAAGTTAAGAGAGAAGACAAAGAAATCATAAAAACATAATATATGTTTGTTTAGTGTGATTTATTGGGATTCAAGTTGGAGGATAAAATAACAAAGTCATAAATAAAGTATAAGGAAAGTATAATGCATGTGTGTTCATTAAGAGAAGCCATAAAATGAGAAAGTATGTTTGTTCATTATAACTCAACAAGCATAGATGCATATAAACTCCCCATCTACCATGTCTTTATAGGAATTATTACCTAGAGATGCAAACCTTTTTTTATGGTCTATCTCTTCTTGGATAGAGATTTAGACATGAGAGATTTGTTTACATTTTACATTTTAGTTTTTTTCATTGTTTTACTTATTACATTTTCCTATTCCATAAAAGTTATTCTTAGAATTTTAATTAAAATTTATGTGGCCTCAATATTACTATATTGTAACGTTACATTACATACTATGTAATGTGACAACATCTTCCTTCCCCATAAAAGTTACTTTATGTAACCTAACATGACAACATCTCCTCCAAACTCGGCTATAGAAACACTTTCGTATGCAATTATTGAATTTAGGTTGGAAGGAGAAATTCATTCATGTTGGATAGAGAAAATAATACAAAAAAACATGAAGCATTCTACTCATGATGCCTTGTGGATAAAAGGTTGACCAATAATCAAAAGAAAAGACAAAACCTCTATCAATGTGTATTTGGCCTCCTCACGTACAAAGTGGAATCCTAACTCTTAAATGATAAACTCTAATGCACCATATGATATGCCACTTGCAGAAAGTGATTATATAAGTATAACCTCAATGTTCCATTTGATCACATTGCTTTCCATAACTTACATAATAACACACTTACAAACCTTATGTGTTTTACCATCTCCTAGGCCTGCATTATGCAAATTCACCGAGTATCATATTTATAGTGGAATAATAACACATTTATAGTTATCATAGTTTGTTTTATCTTTCCATTCCGTATCCATTTACCTCAATTTTTAGTTTTACATTTTGGTTCTCTATCCATTTACCTTAATTTCTATATTAATTTGTTTCATTTTTTTTTCAAATTTTTAAAATAGAATGTATTTTTATACTAAATATTTAGCTCTAAAATAGTAATATTTACTTATTCAAAAATTTGAAATATTTACGCCGATAGGCGTATATCAATGGTATTTTGGGGGATGGACTTGCTTGAGCGGATCATCAAGATCCTGCAAATCCCGCCAAGTGTATGTTCCAGATCATTCCAATCGTCTGATCTTTTAACACTGCTAACTAGCTGAGAGTTAGGAGTTTGTTAAGAGATGAGGTCGTTCGTGAGTGGAGTCGTGGAGGAATCTGTTAGCCGCCAAGAGTCTGTTAGGAGATGTGGCGGTGGAAGAGATAAGCGCGAGTTTATACATATCCCCTATTTGATCTGGAACATATGGGACAGGTTTGGTTTTCGCCCTGCCTACTTGCTCTGCTCATGCTTTCTCTGCGGGGTCCGCTGGTTCACCCTCTGCTGCTTTCACACGGACAAGATCCAAAACCCAGAGATGCAGTTTCCAAAACCCTGTTTCGCCATTCCTGTGGCGTCCTGGAGCGCACCGTCGCTCGATCTGGAGCATTCGCCAAAACCCAATTTCGCCATTCCTGTGCCGTGCGGGGTTATTTTGGTAGGCAAGGTAACACTGGTTTTTCTGCTATCTTCTCTGTGTGTGTTTTTTCAGTTTCAAATACAATTCTATTTTGGTTAATATAAGGTTATTGAGAAGTGCGAGAACTGAATTTAAGTTACAAGATAACTTAGTATATGTTAAGCGGGTGTCTGCACATCAACTTAAAATTTATTTGACTAAGAAATTGGAACTTGAAAGTCTTAGAAACATAGTCATACAACTTTTTTATTTGACTAGAAAAATGGAACTTGGAAGTTGTAGAAATGTAATCATTCAACTTATTTATTTGACTCGGAAATAATGCTGATCATGCAATTAGTCTTTTTGGAAATTGTTAGCGGTTTTTTTTCCTTGATAAACAAACAGTGTTTTGGAGTATCTGTTTTGAGTAATATTAAGTATTAACACGGCATTTTGGAAATTATATGTTCAAAGTAGGATTGGACTATGCACATAGGAATTGCATGACATAGAAACAATGAGAAGCTATTTCATTAGCCTTCACAGTCTAATACAGCAGAAGTTATTATGCTTTCTCTGCGGGGTCCGCTGGTTCACCCTCTGCTGCTTTCACGCGAACAAGATCCAAAACCCAGAGATGCAGTTTCCAAAACCTTGTTTCGCCATTCCTGTGCCGTCCTGGAGCTCGCCGTCGCTGGATCTGGAGCATTCGCCAAAACCCAGTTTCGCCATTCCTGTGTCGTGCGGGGTTATTTGGGTAGGCAAGGTAACACTCGTTTTTCTGCTATTTTATGTAGATTTGATTCAAAAATAATTCCACTTGATTTTATTTGGCCTCATAAATTATTTCTGGACTGGAGATTTCACTTGCATTACTATGTGCTTTCCTTTGAAAATACAAATTCCCCAGTATATTATATATCTCAACAGGAAGTATGATGCACCACATATATACCATGATACTGGATTTTGATTTTGAAACATAATGTCATACCATTAAGCACCGAGTTTCTCTCTGTGAGGCCCTCACTTAAGGATCGCGTCCACCAAGGGTATAGCTGGAGGTAAAGCAAGTGCTCCAACTTACAAATAGATCACAGATAAAATTATGGTTTCTCAAAGTGAATTTTGCTAACTGAAAAGATTAAAAAATCTAAGGCCAAAGTCTTTTTAATCGCATGAATACATTTCGTTGAGTGCCTCTTTTTATTCATAAATTAGCCCTTAATTCATTTCTTTGTGTTGGGTTTCTAGTCTTGTTCTTTGCTTATTAAGGACAGGCTTAAAACAAGTAACAATTCCAATTTCTCCTTTAAGGTTTTTTGGGTGGTTTCCGAGGGAGTTTACCCAATATAAACCCAGTTTTCATTCTGTTTAATGGATTTGGATTTAGATTTAGGCGAAGAGAATGAGCACCTCAATTAGATTTTCAAATATATGTCAGCCCAAAGCTTATGTATAGTTACGGAAAAAAAATGAACATTGATTACATTATTAAAAAAAATTACGAACATCTTGAAATTTGAACCTTTTTTCTCTGGGATTTATGTATCCTATCAAAAAAGCACGAGATTTTAGGTTAAAATCAATTCGTTCTCTCATGTTTAAATGCAAAGTAATGCTACCATGATACCTTACTTCTCCAAGTAAGCTTACATGACTTTAAATCTAAGTAAGCTTACATGACTTTAAATCTAAGTAAGCTTACATGACTTTAAATCTAAGTAAGCTTACATGACTTTAAATCTGTCTTCCTTTCGAGGACACTAAATTATAGAAATATATTGCTCATTAGTGGATTTGCATTCATTACATGGCATATAATGAGAATACACTATGTAACTTGCACGGAATGCAAATCTAATAGTTCCAAGGGTAATCAATTTGTTCTATTGATGTCTATTAGGATTTACATTTATGCATTCAACTTTGGTTGTGTGATCAAGATTTATTTTAAAATGTAAATAATAACCAATATGCACTTTACAATATACTATGTAACTTGCACTGAATGGAAATCTAATAGTATTAAGAGTACTTACTTTGTTTTATTGATGTGTACCAAGATTTGCATCTATGCGCTCAACTTTGGCTGTGTGATCAAGATTTATTTTAAAATGTAAATAATAATCAATATACATTTAAGAGTGGAGTAATAAATAATATATTGTTTAATATATTAAGTATATATTTATTACTTTGTTATTTAGTATATATTGATTATAATTATTATTTTAAAAGAAAAAAAATAATATATTGTTTTATATATCAAGTACATATTTATTACTTTCTTATTAAGTCTATATTAATTATAATTAACATTTTAAAATAGATGCTTGTGAAGCAACCAATTTTGAATACATAAATACAAATTATGGTGGACATTAATACAACAAAGTGAGTATGCTTAGTACTGCTAGATTTGCATTTAATGCAAGTTGCATTAAGTGTTCTCATTATATACCATGTAATGAATGATAAATTATTAATTTAAGGGTTTATATCACATCTTATACAACATTTATTACTTTGTTCATGGGTGTATGAGTGTTTTCTCCATTTTACATATAAAATAATATGGACTGAGATATACTCTACTTTATTCTCCATTTTACATATTATTGAGAATGAATGAAAAATTTATTTTATTTGTGATCTCTATATTTTGGCACAAGAGGCAACACGTCTTGTGGTTCTATTTATTATTGTCTTTATTTTATAATGTTTTATGAGATGAAAATGTCATTTAGTTATTATATGTGAACATGGTTATAATTCATATAGTTCTATTTATTATTGTTTTTATTTTGTAATGTTTTATTAGCTGTGATGAAAATGCCATTTCATTATTATATGTGAACATGGTTATAATTCATATAGTTCTATTTATTATTGTTTTTATTTTGTAATGTTTTATTAGCTGTGATGAAAATGCCATTTCATTATTATATGTGAACATGTTTATAATTCATATTATTTATTACTTATTTTTCTATGTGATTATGTTTATGTTTATTTTCCTATTCTTTATTTTTTAAGGGTTTATGTATATTTGAGAATATAATCCTTTCAATTATTATTTTATAAAAATAATGAAAAGACCCCCTTAACAAGAGTGTGGCTTATTAATTATGGGTTAATAAATCATAATGGTATAAAAAAATGAAACTTTAGGTTTGAAACTAGCATATAACCCTATCTCAATTATGATTCATTATGATGTGAATCGATTGGATTAGAAGTCTAACATTTTCATATAGTGAATAAATTATCCATGATTCATAGTCAATCAAAAGTTATGGAAAACATATATAACCAAGCTATAAAGTCTAACATTTTCATATAGTGAATAAATTGTCCATGATTCATAGTCTATCAAAAGTTGTGGAAAACATATATAACCAAGCTATAATGTAAAATACAATAGGTATGGTTGCTCGGATACATACATTAACACAACACATGTAAATTACATAGTTTTTCTTACTTGGTCGTTCAAACCTAAGGAGGACTAAATGGAATCCATTTGGTTAGCTATAAGTAAGATTCATGAATGAATACTAGCTCATGTATGTAATCCTTCACATGTATCAAAGCTCATGTATGGAATCCTTTTCATGTATCACGCATGGTTATGGAAATAATGATATCAATTAAAGCTACAAACCATACACATGAAACACTCTTGATTTCAATATATAAGTAAGTTTATGATAAACAATCTTATTTAAACATTATGTTGGATTGCAACATTCCTCAATAGTGCATTCCTTAAGCATTGGGACATTCATCGCAACGATTGAAACATTTATTCATGGATATTAAAATTCATCATTCCTCAATGCTTATCTCACATTATTCACCATCATGTTGTAATACTTTTCTTCATATATAATTTCAATATATAAGTAATTTTATGATAATCAATCTTATTTAAACATTATGTTGGATTGCGACATTCCTCAATAGTGCATTCCTTAACGGTTTTGCTGCATTGGGACATTCATCGTTACGATTGAAACATTTATTCATGGATATTAAAATTCATCATTCCTCAATGCTTATCTCACATTATTCACCATCACGTTGTAATAATTTTCGTTATATATATATAGTTGTTTGACAAAAGAAACGGTTTAAACCAGTAATGTAGAATGCTATGTCGCGTTGTGATGGTTGTCAAGGTTTACATTTCATTGTGATGTTAGAGTTAATGTTATATCACATTACGACGTTAAGCCATGGTTTGTTACAGTGCTTGGTTGGTATGTCAACACAACCAAAGATGTGACACATTAATAATGTGATAGTGGGTGTTTAATAAGCATTATGTTGCATTGTGATGTTTATCACAGGTTATGTTACATTAGTGACATTCATCAAGGGTTATGTCACATTGTGATATTTGTCAAGGGTTATGTCGCATTGTGATGTTTATCAAGCTTTACGTTTCACTGTGATGTTATCGAAGGTTATATCACATTATGACATTAATCCATGGTTTGTTACAGTGGGCGTTTAATAAGCGTTATGTCACATTGTGACGTTTATCATGGGTTATGTTACATTAATGACATTCATCAATGGTTATGTCACATTTTGATATATGTCAAGGGTTATGTTGCATTGTGATGTTTATCAAGGTTTACGTTTCAGTGTGAAGTTATCGAGGGTTATATCACATTACGATGTTAAGCCATGGTTTGTTACAGTGGGCGTTTAATAAGCGTTATGTTGCATAATGTGATAGTGGGCGTTTAATAAGTGTTATGTCACATTGTGATGTTTATCATGGGTTATGTCACATTAGCGACATTCATCAAGGGTTATGTCAAATTGTGTTAGTTATCAAGGGTTATGTCACATTGTGATGTTTATCAAGGTTTACGTTTCACTGTGATGTTATCAAGGGTTATGTCACATTGTGATGTTTATCAAGGTTTACGTTTCACTGTGATGTTATCGAGGGTTATATCACATTTCGAAGTTAAGCCATGGTTTGTTACAGTGGGCGTTTAATAAGCGTTATGTTGCATTGTGACGTTTATCACGGGTTATGTTACATTAGCGACATTCATCAATGGTTATGTCACATTGTGATATTTGTCAAGGGTTATGTCGCATTATGATGTTTATCAAGGTTGACGTTTCGCTATGACGTTATCGAAGGTTATATCACATTACGACGTTAAGCCATGGTTCGTTACAGTGGGCGTTTAAGAAGCGTTATGTCACATTGTGACGTTTATGACAGGTTATGTTACATTAACGACATTTATCAAGGGTTATGTCACATTGTCATACTTGTCAAGGGTTTTGTCGCATTGTGATGTTTATCAATGTTGACGTTTCAATGTGATGTTATCGAGGGTTGTATCGCATTATGATTAAGCCATGGTTTGCTATAGTTGGTGTTTAATAAGATTTATGTTGCATTGTGACGTTTATCACGGGTTATGTTACATTAGCGACATTCATCAAGGGTTATGCACATTGTGATATTTGTGAAGGGTTATGTCGCATTGTGATGTTTATCAAGGTTTATGTTTCACTATGATGTTATCGAGGGTTATATCATATTACGACGTTAAGCCATCATTTGTTACAGTGGGTGTTTAATAAGCGTTATGTCGCATTGTGACGTTTATAAAAATGCCAAATTGTGATATTTATCAAGGGTTATGTCACATTGTGATGTTTATCAAGGTTTACATTTCACTGTGATGTTATCGAGAGTTATATCACATTAC
>LPNX010142647.1:54285-64350 GCA_001517045.1 Pseudotsuga menziesii
TCACAAATGAAATCTGTCAGTAGAGTATGTAGGCCCAAGAACAACAATGTAATGGATCTGAAATAGACCCTAGTTTGTAGGAAGCACAGTTTAAAACAGTAAAATATAATACATAAGTAAAAACTGAAGTGCAAAACCCTTGATGGATATTTATACATGAATTAAATTTACAAAAGTGACCTAGATGAACAAACCCTCGATAAATCTAGCATAGGAAATAAATTACAACCTAGGGTTATTATTTAAAAAGTAAACCCTAGAATATTTAAAATAGAAAACAATCATATAGGATTAGAATCTATTATGTAATCATTTTCCTAATTTATCCAACATTTATTCTAGAAAATGAATTAGGCAGTATAGGATCTCATACCTGTAAATTTAAGCTCCTTTAATGGCTGAAACTTGCACACTCAAATAACGAGTATTGAAAATTCATAAGCAGATCTTACCTCTCTATTAGATAACCGAATCACTTGGGAACTACCACATTCCACCCAACCATGACTCAAAACCATTCCTAGTTTCAATCCGGATCCCCCCGAGCTAGTTCCAACATGTAAGTAGCTTAGAGCACCTAAGGTGAGGCTGTCCTAGTTTTGTATATTAGGTATGGATCAGTTCTCCTTCTTCCTCTTACAGAAAATTTCTGCAAGAAATTTCTCTTGAGAAATTAGCACGAAGAATAATAACTCCAAAAATATAGATCAAGTCCCCAAGCCTTTCCTTGGCTTGAGACTTTATAGACAGACTTTTCAGTCAAGAGGGTAGTTAAACCAAGAATTGCTTCATTTCTTGATTTAACCATTTTCATTTAATTTAGTACTTTTAATATTTAACTTAGGAACTTTTAGCTAGTTCCTAATTTGACTTTTATAGGTATTATACTATTTAATTTTTATCTTAGTAATAATAGTAATAGATGGAAATTTTCCTTCTTTCTCATATTATTAATATTATTACTATACTTAATCTTTATACATACCATGTATAAAATACATAATAAAAAAACATTTGTTTAAATTTGTCTTGGGGCATTACATGTTGTGATCCTTAGACTTACGACACTTTCTTCATTATGGTCATTAGGTAGATGGTTAGGTCTACTAGGCTAGGAAACTCTAAACATCCTTTCATGTTGGATTCCCTCATATAACATGGTAGTTCTTCAGTACTTGATGAGAATACAGAAATTTAAAATTTCATTTAATCACTTATAAATAAGTCGGATGAGATCAATATTTTTCTTGAGTCGTTTTCACTCAAGAATCATTAGTTCTTTTCAGTAACTCCCAGTGTTTACTAGAGCCCATACTCAATGATAAAAACAAGGAGTTGCAAACTTAGTGCTATTCTATAGCTCTTCGCTCAACACTAATGCTAGGATGTACTTGTACGACACACCTAGGGATACAATGGCCAAGGATCCGATGTTCCATAGCTTATGCTCAAAATCAACATGGAAGGATCCAGGGCTTATGCCCAACACTTCGAACTTATCTTTTCATGTGTTCTAGAGCTTCACACTCAACACAAATATAATACTCATGTGCTTCAGGGCTTCTCGCTCAACACAACATTAAGTACTGATGTGCTCCAGGTCTCCTCGGTCAACACAAAACATCTCATCACTCAAGTGCTTTAGGGTGCACGCCCAACAAAAACAAGCATATATATATATATATATATATATATATATATATATATCATCAATAATTTGCTTACACCCATTCTATAAAAAAACTCATCATGTTCATATGTAGTGGGGTCTTCGACTCAATATATCAAAATAGGACATCAAGATAACATCCTAATCAATAGGCTCATGCCTATAAGTGTTGGGTCCAAAATTCGGGATATTACATTTGGTCTCATTAATGCAACGAATTTTTAAGTTTGTGTACTCTATAATACAAATTTAATTTTTATTGGTATAAAACATGAGACCAAAATTTGTATGAACTTTTTGAAAATTATTATTTTATTTGAATTACGCACACCAAGGGATTTTCCAATAAGGAGGAGGCTTCCTTTGGGGTGCAATTCCCATGGTTGATGTGATAGAATCCTCCCTCACTCCCATAACAAAACCACTGGTAGTTTCAGTGTCAAGCCTTATGAGCCATTTTATTTTGTGGTTGCTATATATGAGATGTTACAAACTATCTTTGATTCTTTACAGTGCCATATCCCTATGTCGGGATTTTATTCCACATTAATAATCCTCTTATTCTCTTTATATGTACATACTGTTTGAACTTCATCTAGCGGAAAATCAATTTATACTATTTCCTTCTCCACAAGATTGCTACTCAAAATGACAACCAAACTAAATATATATAAGAAAATACAATCACAAAATAAAGAAAAAAAATTATGTGTGGACTTTTTGAAAAATATTCACTCTTTACAAAATCAAATTCAAATGTCCTTCCATAAAAAGGTTGAATGATTGCTAAATATATACAGTTCAAATCTATGTTGCACAAGTTTCAAGAACAAGGGCATAAGGAACAAGTGTCTAAAACAACTAGAGCATACAAAAAAATTTAGAGATTGGTGGGTTGGAGGAAACAATGATATATATATATATATATATATGAGATATATATATATATATATATATATATATATATATATATATTGCAATAAAACAAACTTCAACCTGCACTTGCACAATCTTCAACGACAAGTTTCTGTGGGATAACACTTTGCTCGGTTAGGGTCAAAATAGGGGTTGAGATTTCCAAATGCAATAAGTGAGAACACTAATTGAACATTCAATTCGAATTCCACGAGAAACCACAAGCTTATATACATGATTCATATATATCACTTCTTGGTTATGTCCCATCGATCACACCTAGCCTTGTACATACAATGAAATCATCCTAATCAGATCATTTAATGCAAATGTCAGTCGGATCTCCATCACTAAAGATAACTTAAAAATTCAGGGAAACTGTACCCGCCTCTCTAGGTGAACCTCATGGGATGTTAATATGAACTCTCTACCCTATTGTTGAAGTAGTACCATTAATATAATGCACAAATAGTTATGGTTGCAACTAAACTTAAACAGTGTCATTATTATCATACACAAATAGTTATATGGTTGCATCTAAACATAAATAGTTCCATGTCATTGACTATACAAACTTATCGATCATTTTTCAAACCAACCAGAAAGCTATAGTGTGAGGACATCTAGTGGTCCCTCACACAAAATCAAGGGACATTGGCCTAAAAGTTCCCTTATTTTTTCCCAGAATTTGGGACCATCCCACTAGCATTTTCCAACATTTTCCAACATTTTCAAGGAATTGCAAAGTCTCTGAAATGCCAGAATGGCCTAAACATGGGGTTGTTAAGGTGGGTATGGGTCCTCGTGAAACACATGCTCAAAGTAAGCAACAATGATATCTCTATATCTTGAGCTGTATGGTGTTTCCAAATCATGAAATTCCATATAGTACATCTCAAGCCGTTCCACACATGTTTCAACATTTCCATGCTTTTTAGGTACTTGAACATGGGCTAGATAGGTGTTTCCTACAAATTTTCACTACAACCAACTTATGTCACAACTTGATTTGGATCCACACAGACAAACATTCAATCTATGAAAATCAGATTTTGTCAAAGGATGTTATCTGTCAAGTTTCTAGGGCAACATAGGGCTCAAATATGTTGGAAATGCTCCAAACTGCTTTGAATCCCAAGTTGTGGCACATGTACTTGGGCTTATGCACAGTTTTAAATAGTAATGATGCCACATAAGGGGTATCGCATCTTTTATCATTCTGAGACACTTATCTTCTTGATGGTAGAATCACCTAATGAGTCAAGGAAGTGCAATTTAGATGACTCAAGATTATTTTAATAACCTGCCTTAGATGGAGTCCTTTCTGATTAATTAGTTTAGGTCTTAAAATCCTTCAAGCTGATTGATTTGGTTAGTTCACTATAAGAAATATTTGGTACAATAAGCACACAAGTCATTTGATGGCTAAATACAAAGTGAGTGAATGCAGAGTATCCCAAAATCTACGTAACATATATAGGATGTCTTACTAGTGACTTGACAGAAAATTAGAAAACAAAGATAAGGTGCCATACAAATGTTGTCCAGCTCATCTGTATCGCCAAAAAAAAAAAAATGGTCAAGTTGTCCTAGGTTACATTTTACAAAGAAATGCAAAAGAAAGGTGCAAGTGCCAGTACATTAGGGTAACACTTCCAAGGAGGTACTATGCAAAAGCCTTGAAGAAACTACAGCAAACCTTGAGGTAGAAAAGGAGTAAATTTATAAGCTACAAAATCTCACAATAACATTTAATCGAGGAGATCTACCTGATCCAGAGAGTTGAATGAACAACAATTTATAAATTCATAATGACCACTAAATGTTGAGCAAAATGTTGAGCAAAGGTGACCACTCCATACATCATATGCCTGAAATGTGGATTTTTTTTTTACATAATGTCAGCTTTCTAACATTTGACTACCCATAACTTCATTGAATAAGTGATCAAGACAAATGAGAAATTATCAAGACAAAAGTACATAGGACAATATCTCAATAGCAGTCAAACATGGATAAAAAACTAGTGATGAGTTAGGCGTGACAGCTATTTGGATGGTTTTGTTTGTCTAATTCGATTGAAAACCGTTTTCCAAATGTTGTAAATGGTTTCTTGTTCTGAGAATGACAGAGTATCAGCTATAGCAATAATTCCTCCCTCCAATGACTCCTGAAACCTATTCTCAGTGAATGTGTAAGAAATTAGTTTACTTAAAGTAGTAACCCAATTTGTAAGTAAAGAAAGCCGATATGATGCAGGAAGAATGATCTTCCCACTGGCTACAGCCTTTATAAATCGACCGACCACAATATCGAGTATATCAATCATGACCGCTACAGCAAATGGTGATCTGCGAGTCAACGCAAGACCTAATGCTTCAGAAAGACCGGCGCCTTCGGAAAATATTTTGAGGACTGTTTCAAACAATTCTGGATCACATCGCTGAATCACATCAACTATCCACGACATGACAAAAGAAGCCCTGACGATTCTTAAAGCCATGTTCTGATCCAAATTCGTTTTACATAATTTGATATCCTCGATGTTGTCCACAAATTGTTTCAAAATAGCAGACCTGCAGATCTCTGCAATATCTGAACATGGATTTGCACTGATGGTGTCTACGATATATTTCTGGGCTGTGTTATAGATGCTCATGTCTCTGCCACGACCGTAAAATGGAGAATTCATCATTACTGTTAGCATATTGTCCAGGATCTTTTTCACCCTATCAAAATGCTGAGAATCAGACTTGTCCTGGTTGGTAGCAAGTCTGGCAGCTAAATGAGGCAAAACAGTTATACCCAATGATGATGTCAGACTTCTAATCTTGTCTTCTTGAATGGGAGTCCAAGGAACAGCATCCAGATATTGCATACACTTTTCTATGGCGTCACTGCAAGCAACTGGTAATATAGCGAGTGCTTCGTCGACACAAGAGAACCATAAGCGTTGGGAAGAAGAAGAATACATGAGCTCAAGACATCTTATATAATTATGGCCACAGTGCTGATGTGAAATTGCAGCTACTCGGTCAGGATGGCGTAGAATATGAAGGAATCAATCCTCTGTACCTCCATTCGCAGGTTTTGACAAAATCTGAGTTTTACAAAAGGCAGCTTTCTTCAGACGAAAGGCAGCTGCCTATTGAAATCAAGGTAAGAACTTCTCACTGTGGCGCCACAGTGAGAAGTTCTTACCTTGATTTCAATAGGCAGCTGCCTTTCGTCTGAAGAAAGCTGCCTTTTGTAAAACTCAGATTTTGTCAAAACCTGCGAATGGAGGTACAGAGGATTGATTCCTTCATATTCTACGCCATCCTGACCGAGCAGCTGCAATTTCACATCAGGAGTGTTTTGATCTCCAATTTGCAAGAATTGATTTGCCATTTCACCTTGAACTTCAGATACAAGTATATCCACGGTATTGCTAAATCTTCTATTCCGACTGTGAGATTGCTGTGATTGAGATGCCTATTTATAGCGTTTATTTGCAGAACATGTAGAATATGGAACGTCATTGTAAATTTTATATTTTGTTTTCATATATAGAGAGAGGAATGGGGAACGTTATTGCAAATTTTATATTTTGAATGGCGTGGAAGTGAAAACAACATTTGCAATGTGGAATGTCATTGCAAATTTTATATTTTGTTTTCATATATATCTAGAGAGGAATGGGAACGTTATTGCAAATTTCAAATTTTGTTTTCGCAATATATATATATATATATATATATATATATATATATATATATAGTGTGTGTGTGTTATCACAAATTCACAAAATTATAGATGTATATGACATTAAAATGATAGATGTAGGAACGTGGTACTTTTGCAAAGTATTTAATGTGAATATATATTTGGAAAGTGTAAAATTTAACTCATAAGATAAAAGGTTTGTGATTAATTTTTAAGAATAATAATATTAATATAGAGTTTATTTAATTTTATTGTTATTTATATTATTAGATATTTGGTTAGGTTTTTTTCAAGAAATTTTTATATAATTTTAGTTTATTAAAATTTTCAATATGATATGGAAATTGAAGTTCAGTTGGTAGGCAATATTGTATCAGGTTCATTCATATTAGGGAATAAACTATAACACAAATGAGAAAATATATTACCTTGTATTAAAGGCTCAAAGGGGGATTAACTATGTTAGATGGAAATACAATTAGTTAGGGTATATTTTATTACATTTCATGTAGAAGAAGTGGAGCACACAGAGGGAAAATATTGTAAATATAATGACTAGGATGATATCCTAAGTATTAATTTAATGTCTTAGATGGGATAGAGTAAAAAGAAAAACATTGTAAAAGTTATCACTTTTTTATTTCACGAAGTACATTGCATGGATAATTAGTCCGAACGTGCTCGCGTTATGTAATGCTTGGATTGGTTAAGATCGAACGTGAAATGTCATATGGCATGTAGGTTAAAGGCTAAGTAAAACACGCACGTGTTTTATAGTTACAAAATGTGCACACGTTATGGAAAAGCAAAATGTGCACGCATTTTAGACAAGCAAAGCATGCACGCACTATGGAGAACCACGAAAAATGGTTTTGTTTCATGGCTAGGGAAATGAAAAAAAACAATAGTTTGCGTCATCATGACTTAGGACCTATAGTAATATCTTAACATCATTAAGAACAACATCTCAAACAACCATCCCTCACCTCCCAAGGTCCTAATTTTTCTTTGTGTTGTAATATACACACCACTAGGAGGATTAAGAACTAAGTATGGGTCATCATCCCTTGACCATGCTGAAGGAAGAAAACTCAAGATTTATTCCGCAATGGTAGTTTTTAAGGCTTGAGGTCCATGAAGAAGGCATTGAACCTACATAGAACATATGTATCTTATATTTTTCATCTAAGAGACAATATGCATTGTATTAGAATTTTCTTACCACTAGAAACATATACGTAGACATGGTTGAGGGAGGAAACCTAGTCCTTAGGCCCTAAAGAATTCTATAGACATATAGGGACAAGAAGAATTCCTCGAACAAACACACATGATCCTTAAGGGTATCCTTAACCTTTAATTTGGGATATGCCATGATTAGGATTTTTTTAGCATTTGATATGGAAGATAAGGTGTTAATCATGGTTGGTATAGAAATATTTTATTTTAGGTTGTAAACTAGCTTTTACGGCTCAAGGTTTGTGAACAACACCTTGAATCACCATATATGACCTCTCACGTTGATAGTTTTGATTTGAATGGGGATATGGGAATCATTAGGGGTTTCTAAGTACTATGTATGTGTCTTGAGACCTTAGACATAATAAGGCGAGGAAACCTAAGCATAAGCCCTTAAAAGATGCTTCTGGCAATCTAGAGCGAATAGTGATGTGTTGAAAAATCTCAACATAGCCTTCAATGGTATCATTTACATTACAATAGGGATACTAATTCCCTTAGATCATTTTTAGCACTAAATACAGATATTAGTCTCGTTGACATCGGTGGGGAAAAACACTTGGTCCTTAGGCATTAAATGAAGTTGTTAACGATTTAGGGACAAAATTGAATCCTCTAACCAGCACACATGACGTTCAAAGTGATTCCTTTGAATCTTAATGGGGATATGCACGCCATTATCATTTCTTGAGAATTAAGTATGCATTTCAAGGCCATGGACATGGTCACAAGATGATACAATGATCCAGGAGGATCCAGGAAGGCCAAATTTTCAAAGTCCTCCAATCTCAGCAAAATTGGTGTCAGATCAAAGGGCTCATCGATATGATTCCAACGGCATTTGTTTCACCTCAAACGGACTCCGTATGATAAAGTTATTGCATTCTGTTATATTGATGAAACAGGAAAATTTGGCAAAATGGGGGTGCCACGTGGCACCACTGGAAGGGTGACATGTGGCATCCATATAGTACAGACATATGACATGGCAGTTATATAGACAGACATGTGGCAGTACGGTCCAATCAGGATGTGACATGTGTCATGTACGGACGATGAGGTGGCAATCCAGTCAGCAGTACGGACCAATTAGGATGTGACATGTGTCATGTACAGATGATGAGGTGGCAATCTAGTCAGCAGTACAGACCAATCTGAATGCGACACGTGTCGATATGGAGGTGACTGCGCAACTTAGTTGGCAGTACGGCAGATGAGTTGGCAGATGACTGGGCGTTGAGGTGGACCAATCTGGAACTGCCATGTGGTAGCACCGGATTGGCCAATATTGATTGAAGTTCACCAAAATGTTGCTTCTCCGCCGGTTTTGAACTCCTGACCTCCCATACCCTGTCTCCGTGCCTTTACCAACTACACTGGTAGTGTTCTTTGTCTAATGTATGGAAATAATATTATTTAAAATGGCATTTCAAGCCCTAAAGGAGCCGGGGCTTAGCCCTGACCTTGGTTCTTCCTCCAGTGTGACCGGGAGCTCCGACCAGCACGGGAGCCCGCGCTCTATTTCAGCACATGTCAAATTATAAACTATATAAAATGGGTTATAAGTGGGTCTAAAAGCAAGTTACGTTATAACAAATTTGTTTTAAAAAGAAACCATATTGTGGGTTCAATGAACCATGTGGTTTTGGGGGAAAAGAGTTTTATTGTAATATTCTAAAAATATAAAATGTGGTTGGCATAGTTGTAACTATGTCAACTACATAATTTAAGAAGAGCCTAACCAAGTGTGGGGAGTTGGAACCATATGCCTTCTTAGGAAAAATTTGTTGTAACTAAAGAATCATGAGGAGAATGTGGAGTGGGGCAAGCTAAGCCTATATAAACCCACTTAGTTGCCGTTTGCCACGCATGCTTTGGAGTGGAGACTTTGTAGCTAAAGGAGAGAAGGGAGATTGTGTAGCTCTGCAGGAGGAAGGTACGAGTGTTTATACTAATTTTACACCGTCTTTAGACTTCGGAGTTGCTGGAAGTAGTCTTGTTGTGTTTTGGGCAGCGGTTCTCTTCCTGACCATTGTCGCCAAGGTATTATTGTATCATTGCCATGTATTTTTCCTTATGTTGAGATTATAGATCAGCCCTCCTATTGAGAAGTAGACCCGGAGATGTAGTCCATCCTCGACGAACTCCGTTATCAACTTGTTGTCTTTATGTGCGTATTATCTATGTTGTTTGGTTCTCTTCTTATGGATTTGTGAGCTTCATTCATGCTCTTTATGCAATTCATGTTAACGTCATAGAGTAGCAAAGATATTGTTTTCGGATCATGTGGTATCAGAGTAGGTCTATGTGACGTTGGATTGTGAGCGTGGATGCTCACAAGGGCTAAACTGTAAGCTGGTGAGGGTACATTAGAGCCTTACAATTCTGAGATCGGACGTGCACACCGAAGGAGGAAGATGGATGCTAATGATTCCCACATCGAGATGGAGGAAAAATTTCACAAGGTCTTCTACATGATGGCCGACAAGGTAGACAAGTTGTTTGCAGACTATGAAGAACGCATGGCAAAAGAAAGA